>CM077165.1:168046492-168098172 GCA_039583875.1 Platanthera guangdongensis | reverse complement strand
CACCAGCAACGTCCGTAGGCATAAACAAATCTGGGTTAGACCAAAAGGGTGTAAAATGATGCCGAATCTTTATAACAAATTTGTGTTTTTGCGAACCGACAACTTCATCTTTTGTTTTTTTAATTTCCGTGACTTTCTCCTCCAATAATGCATATTCAAAATGAGAAGTGAGGCGTTTTGTAGACAAAATGTCTTCCTTAAAAAGGTCTAATTGATCTTGTAAATAATTATGAAACTAGTGCTGAGATCCAAAGATAGAACACCATCTTGCAAACCACATTGGCTCTCTTGTTTCTCACACCGGGTTAGCCCACATGAGCTTAGAGACGTCGGAGCGTGACCCTCTCCGATGACTGAAGTACCAGTAAACGCGGGAGCCCGGCGGCAGCGAGCTAATGAAGACAATTTTGACCTCATAAAGACGAGCACCTTCAAAAATTAGTAAGTCACCACAAGAAAACAACAGTAGAATAGCTAATGAACCTAGAAAGCCCGGAGAACCTAAAAAAAAACCATTTCAGCATAAAGAAAAGAAGGTAAAAAAGGTTCTGCGTTATGTGTTGACATGAATTGCAGAACAGCTCAACAGCAGAAGCACGTTTTTCAGAAGTAACCCTTATCCACATGGGCACAAATATATGTATAACTATTAAGTTTAGAAGTTAGAACAATGAAAAATCTACCAAAATGGTATCAGATTCATATGATATCGGGGGCACTGACTAAGACAACATGATTAGATCTAATCAGGAATAGGTAAAAACACCAGAGCAGGAAGAGGTAAAAACACCAAAGCAGAAAGAGGTAACAGGTAAAGAAATCTCTTCTCACAAAACCAGATCACTGGAATAAATTTCTTACCCAGACCAAGGGAGCAGGGGCGGCGGAGGATAGGAGCGATCCGGGGGCGGTGGAAGCAGGAGCGATCGCGGGGCGGCGGAAGCAGGGGCGATCACGGGGCGGCGGAGGATCGATCGTGGGCGGCGGAAGCAGGAGCGCCGAGCTTGGGTGCGGCGGAAGCAGGAGCGCCGAGCGTGGGGTGCGGCGGAAGCAAGAGCGCCGAGCGTGGGGTGCGGCGGAGGATTTGGCGAGGGTTGCTTTGGAAGAACTCCTGTTTGCGGATAAAAAAACCAAAAACCCTAAAAAAGAGTTAAACTGGTTTGCGGATAGCGATTTCAGGTTTGCGAATATCAATTCCCTTTTTTAATTTAATAATTAATAATAATAATTTGATAGGAGTTTTTGGGCGTGACATTTGGCCTGCTTTTATAACTCCACAGAACATAATAAAGTCTAATATATATTTATATTAAAAAGACTAGAAAAGCGACCCATTTTATTTTGGAAACAGTCAAAAGGAAAAAAAATTAGGGCACATGGAAAAAGTAGAGAAGAGGCTTCCTCAAAAATATAAAATACATTTATAAGTCACATGTGCTATTTATTCATAACTATAATAATTTGTTATGTGTAAATTTAAATTTGAACTTGGATTTAACTAATTAAAAGGAAAAATCACGTACATATATAAATAATAAGTTTTCATATTCAAACATTGTTTGGCACTAAAGGCCGTGGTTGTTATGAACCATATATCTTTCCTCAACATTAGGCCTAACTGTTATCATGTAAAACATTTATTTTATGATGGTGTTATTTTTTTTTGTCCAAAATCATCACATTGAGCCTAGATTAAAATACGATACTTAGTTATTAATTTAAATTTGTGTATTAAAGAATGTTATTAATGGATTTAACCATCATCATGAGTGGGAGCAAATAAATAAAATAATTACGGTTTGTTTAGGGTAAAAATATGAGAATAGTATACACTAAAAAATATACTAAAATGATCTGCATTTAATAATTTGGATGGTTACGGTCTGCAGATAGTCACATAATTACCGTAACCACTCATGTAAGGCTATTAATAGGACCCCAGACCCCCTTTCATTTCTAACTTTTCTCCTCCAACTTTCTAATTATCCTATATGTTAGAGCTCTGCCGAAATCCTCCTATGAGCCGCATTCCTCCGAGCGCATCAAAGATTCATCCTACCATTGTACTCCTCACCGAGATTACTTCTACTCATATGCTGCTGGAGATCTAGACACTATCTGGATGACAAGTGACAGTATGTCAAAGATTGTTGGTAGTAGAGACATATACTTGGAGACTGATTTGGGGAAGTTTATCTTTAAGGATGTCAGACATATTCCTGACACGAGGATGAACCTCATTTCTATTGGCAGACTGGATAATGGAAGTTTCACAAGCATTGAAGGCGGAGCTGCCTGAAGGTTAGTGAGGGGTCATTGGTGGTGGCCCGGGGCAGTAAGTGTTGCGGTTTGTACCGAGCAAAGACCAAGATCTGCAGTGCGAGTGTGAATGCAGTTGAAGACAACTCTATGGAGTTGTGGCATAGCAGACTTGGCCACATCAGCGAGAAGAACTTGAAAATTTTGGTGAAGAAAAAGGTTCTTCCAAAGTTATCAGGGGAGCTTCCTGATACGTGTGTTCATTGCTTGGTTGACAAGTAAAGGCGGGTCTCTTTTGCACAGGCTGAACCGAAGAGGGGGCAAAGCTGTTGAACTTAATACACACGGATGTGTGTGGTTCAATTGAGCCCAGGTTTATGGGCCGAGATGACTACTTTGTCACTTTTGTAGATGATCACTATAGGAAGGTATGTATCTATTTCTTGAAGCAAAAGAGTGTTGTTTTGGCAAAATTCATGGAGTTCGGGGTGAAGGTGGAGAAGATGACTGGGAAGGTGATCAAACGTGTTCGATCGGATAATGAGGGTCAGTACATTGGAGCCTTTGATGCCTACTGTAGGATGAATGTCATTGCGCATGAGAAGACAGTTCCGAGCACCCGGCAACAGAATGCGTTGGCAAAGAGGATGAACATGACGATTGTGGAGAAGATCAAGTGTATACTCTCTCAGACAGGTATTGACAAACAGTTCTAGGCAGAGGCCGTACGGACTGTTGTGCACCTCATTAATCTGTCCCATTCAGCACCTTTGAATGGAGATATCTCAGAGTGTGTTTGGTCCGGGAAGGAAGTGTCTTATGGACACGTTCGGTTGTTTGGTTGCAGGGCACATGCTCATGTCCCCATGGAGGAGATATCGAAGTTTGACGAGAAGCCTCAGGAGTGCATCTTGCTTGAGTTCCCATCTGAGGAGTTTGGTTATAGCCTCTGGGAATTGGAGAGGAAGTGAACCATCAGAAGCAGGGATGTGGTCTTGTTGAAGACTAGGTTGTTGGTGAGCAGGAGGTTGCTAAGCCACAAGATTCATAAGTTGTGGAGTGTATTGATATAGTTCCTGAGCCAGAGTATGTTGGTGCTGATGGACACCATGCAGAGGAGGAAGCAGTACAGGTTGTAGATCAGGGGGGATCCTTGATAGAGGGGGAGTTTTGCATATAGATGTTCCACCTATTTTGCAGGTACCCCTCAAGAGATCTGACAGAGTTCAAAGGCCAAGCATAGGGTATCCACTGCAAGACTATGTTCTCCTTATTGATAGTGGAGAGCATGAGCCTTTAGAGGAGGCTCAGAGATCTGAAGACACGGTGTTGTGGATTGCAACTATGGAGGAGCTAGGCTAACTCCAAAAGAATGAGACTTATAAGTTGGTCAGGCTACCAAAGGAGGTGAGAGTTTTGAAGAACAAGTGGGTCTTCAAGTTGAAGACTGATGAACATCTTTCTCAGCCTAGATATAAGGTAAGGTTGGTAGTCAAAGGGTTCAGTCAAAAGGACGGTGTGGACTTTGATGAGATATTTTCACCAATGGTGAAAATGTCTTTAATCAGACTAGTATTGGGTTTAGCTGTCTCTAGAGATCTTGTAATTGAACGGATGGATGTTGACAACATTCTTGCATGGAGACTTGGAGGAGGAGTTGTATATGGAGCAGCCTGAAGGCTTTGAGGTTAAGGGTAAGAAGCATTTAGTCTGTCAGCTTAGAAAGAGTATTTATGAGTTGGAAGCAGACACCCAAACAGTGATACAAGAAGTTTGACTCCTTTATGCTGAAGAGCAGATTCCAGAGGACTAGGATTGATCACTGTGTTTATGTAAGAAATACTGAGATGACTTTTACTATTCTGCTATTGTATGTTGATGATATGCCGATTGTCGGTGATGACAAGTAAAACATTGCATAGTTGAAGAAGGAGCTCAGTGAGTCCTTTGATATGAAGGATTTGGGACCAACAAGGAAGATCTCGGAGATGAAGATCACCAGAGACAGGAGTGTAGGTCTACTGTGGCTATCCCAGTCCGAGTATGTAGAAAAAGTGCTGAAGCGGTTCTTGATGGAGAAGAACAAGCCAATTGTTACTTCATTGGGTGGATACTTCAAGCTATCTTGCTCTCAGTGCCCTTCATTTGAGAAGAATGTGGAGACGATGGGCCAAATCCCCTATGCATCTGCAATAGGGAGTTTGGTGTATGTTATGGTCTGCATAAGGCCAGACAAAACTTATCCAGTGAGGATAGTGAGCCGATACTTGGCAAACCCGGGGAGGATCCACTGAGATGTTGTGAAGTAGATACTCCGATATCTCAGAGGTACCTCATGCTATTGTTTGCAGTATGGTGGAAGATCTTTAATTCTTGTCGGGTACTTAGATTTGAATGTCTGGAGATGTTGACTTCAGGAGATCTACTTTGGGGTTTGCTGTCACTTATGCAGAGGGAGCTGTGTCGTGACAATCAAAGCTGTAGAAGTGTGTGGCATTGTCAATAACAGAGGCAGAATACATTGCCCTGATAGAGGCGTCAAAGGAGATCTTGTGGATGAAGAAGTTCATGCTTGAACTTGGACTCCAGCAAGATGTGTTCAATGTTTTCAGTGATAGTCAGAGAGAGATTTTTCTTGCCAAGAACCCCGCCTACCACTCCAAGACGAAGAATATTTATGCGAGGTATCATTAGATACAAGATGTTGTCGAGGAGAAGCTGCTAAAGTTGGAAAGGTCCACACAGATGAAAACCCTTCAGATATGATGACGAAGGTTGTGCCAAAGGATAAACACGAGTTTTTTCTGTCATTGATCGACATGATGTCAATCCGAAGGTGGCAGGTACGAAACTCCTCTCTTTATGGTCTGGAGGGGGAGTTTTGGTTGGGTCCAGCCCCTAAAGAGTCGAAGGACTCAGAATTCAGATCAGGTTTGGCCTTGGCGATCTCAACGATAACGTTGTGACTGGTCTCGGCGATCTCGACGATATCGTCGTGATCGACCTCGACGATCTCGACGATACCGTCGTGACCGGTCTCGGCAATCTCGACGATAACGTCATGTGTGTAGCTGCCTGCTGGATGTCATTGTATGGACTCCAGATTGCTCTATATCATTGTGATGAGGTGGCGAACGATGATTGTTTCATAATTCTCTGTGATTTCAGCCGTCTAACCTTCTTGGGGGTTGATCTAATGGCCAAGACATCCTTGCTATTTGCTTTAAATAGGTCTCTGGCTATTCCAGATCTGCACTCTCCAAGTTTTCAGAGCCGTTAAGGACAGATCATAAGTTTTCTCTCGATTTTGCGGGAAGAAGTCCGCCGCCATTGTTACTGGAGGAATTCTTCAAGAAGAAAGAATAAGTTTCTCTCATATCGATGTTTTGGTTTCGATGTACGGGTGTTTTTGCACTTTCCTGTCTTCATCTGCTATTGGGCTTGAGAAGAGAGATTGAGTTTGTGACTTTTTTCTGGAAGAAAGTTTTACTGTGAGTCCTGAGAGGGAGATTCAATATGTGAATCCAAGGGGAATCTAGGTTGGACAAACCTAGAATACTTGTTGTAACCCTTATTATTACTTCATTAGTGAAGTTTTTCTGTTTGCCCCGTCCCGTGATTTTTCCCTCATTAATTGAGAGAGCATTTCCATGTAAATCATGTGTTCTATGGTTGTGGTTTTCTGTTGTGTGTATTTTTCTTTGTTGTTGCTGCATTTATTCCTCTTTGTGAACCCGGTGTGCTAGTGAGAAGTGGATGTTTTGTTTCCCAACATGTACAAGGCGATTGGATGGCCTCTTCAGGAATTCTCCTACGTGCAAGGCGCTCTGATCACTCTCCTCGGCAATCTTCCTACATGTCACCTCCAGTGCGCAACACCCAACCAACGATCGTGAGCACTCTACACCACCAGAAGGAGACAGTCTAAGCTTCGCGAGTGGTGGCTTGTCATTCTCCAAGCACTTTGCATTCTCTCACCTCCCCAAGCTGTAACGAGGAGCGACCTGCCGCCCTCGATTCCTCCAAAATTCTGTAAACCGTTGAAGATAGTGAGGTTTGACTTACACAGATTCGATCACGTAATTTTTTATCCAGTTTACGGGTTTTCCACGTTAAAAACTTGCTCGTCTATTTCTATACTTTTTCTTTGAGTGTGTGCGCGCTCGACCGCTCTACGGAGTAAGACGGCCCAGTTTAGTACGATCTACCAAGCGCCTCGAGAGAGAATGACAACTTTGAAGTTTGAACAAGGAATGGTCAAGGATTAGTAATGATTGGGCCGACCTACTATAGAATAGCACTTAGACTAGGTCAAATCTATTTATCCGAAATCCTGCGACTACAAGAGAGTTCAGATCTTCATCACAACAATCCGTGCAGCCAGCATTTGGGCAAACACCGAGACACTCATTTATGTTATTAGCAAACCAGCTAGTTTTGAAGCCCAAGCAGTGACTTTGAATTTCTCATCAGTCCGGGCAATCATGATTGTGGAGTCCTTTTGGAATCTCATATTGAGTATAAGGAACCGCCTGTTTCCTTCTTCTAAAACCCAGGCAGTCGCTCGTTCAGAATCTACACAGCAAGCCAACAAATGGCTTCCTCCACAGTCTCCGCGAACAGGTATTCGGAATTCGCACGGCTCAACAACTCAAGTCAATACAAAGCAGAAGCAGACAGCTTCTCCCTCAACAGCAAGGGCGGTCATCTAGCAAAACCCACTCAATATTGTAATTAATGTAATTTTATCTACAAGTGCAATTCTTCTTTGCACTTGTAGATAAAGTGTGGAATCGCAGAGTGCACTATCAAAAACCTTGAACTTAGCTTAACCAATTACAATTATAATTGTTGTGAAATTGGGACCGGATCCGCGACTACGGTGGTTCGTCGCGGATCTAGCAACGGAAGCTAATCTGAGCAGTAATAAAACAAAATTAAATCCAAAACCAAGCACAACCAGACGACAAAATAATTACGTGGTTCGGAGTTGGGACTCCTACTCCACGGGGAGAGCGCGTCAGAAAGATCCACTAAAACTGATGAGGTTTAACAAGATACAACAAGAGAAAACAGAAAACACTGAAAAGAGAACACTGTCTATCTTCCCCGCTGGAATCACCGCCTGCTTCTGCCGCTTGATGCGATCCCGCCTGGATCTGCCGCCTGAAGTCGTCGAACGCCTGGAGTCAACTTCTGGAGGCCGGCCGGATGTCGCCTCGCCTGAGGTGACCGGATGCGCCGCCTCCGTTAGCTCCGTCTGTATCGCCGCCTCTGCGCCTGCTGCCGCCGTCGCCGCGCCTGATTCCGCCGACCTCTGGGGCCTACTGCAGGTGGCCGGCCGGATGTCGCCTCGCCTGAGGTGACCGGATGCGCCGCAACCTTGCGCGCCAGATGTCGCCGCCTGCTGCCGCCCGTTCGCCGGAAGAACCGCCTGAAAAGCTCAAAGCTCTCTCTCTCTGAATTCTCACTAGTGTTGTATATTTCTAATCATCCCATGGCTAAGGGAGATTGACCCTTATTTATAATAGAATCAAGAGTCATCAAATATGGAGATGAACACATATGGGGGAGGTTGCCAAAACAAGACTCAACCGAATAGGAAGAGCATCCTCTAGATTATATCCCCTCATAAAGCATTTCATGTTTAGGACTCCCCCAAAAAATCAGCCCCCCTCACTAAAACACTTTCTAATCAGGATTAGGACAAACTAGGCAAATAAACCTCCCTAGGATCGATGACGTGGCGCGATCCTGACGGTCCGAGATTGGCGATGAGGTGTCATAATCTCAACATATAATATTATATGAAATAACTTTCAAATGTTTTGCGGTCAATATTTAAGCATTACAAACAAACATCCCAGCCTTATGGAGAAGCTACGCATGCATGCAATAGAAGACATGTTACTATTTAGCATTTGAAACCGGTCAACGGAAAATTCAGACAGCACAAATTTAATCCAACAAAAAAAAAGCATATTGACTGAATCGGTTGACTTGTACACATGATCCCAGGTCCCACGAAATTAAAGATTCAGCAGAATTAATCGCCATAGAAAATCGAATCACAACATAGCAGCTCCTTCTGGCAAGGTGGTGAACATAACGCCCACCTAAGAAACTTCATCCACTTTTATGTTCAAACGGATGATGATGATGACGTTTGTTAGGTGATCCTTAACAAATGACGATTTAACCCATACATTTACAACTGCCACCACCGTGTCAAACGGACCCTAAACCAACATATCGTGGGCGTTGACTGGGCCCCAATCAGCAGTCCTCAATTCACCTAATAATTTTCATATATTTTCTTATGATAACAAATCATTCATTTTAATCTTGTCTGTATATTCATTCTCCCTACTTTCTTCTCCTCCAAGGTAGCCACCTCGATTCCAGCGATGAGACCCGGTCCTGTTTTGCAGATGTAGCAGCTGGATCGATTTCAATTCAAGCGGATTTCCAGCTCAATGATTCATAATTGGGAGAAACAAAAGGTTAATTAAATAGCACAAACACTTTTCTTCTTCTTTATTTCAGATGGTTGAGCAGCAGCAGCAGCACCAGCATCAGAAGAAGAATTCAAGGGGAGAAAACTATTTATTTATGCATAATGATGCATCAATAATCTTCTTCTAATATGAACTCCATTCTCCATACATCGCATGTGAATAGTGAAAAGAGAAAATGAAAAGCGCACCAAGTCAAAGAATGCAGAATTCTCCACAATGCTTGGTAACAAAAGCATATGGAATGGCCGGCTATTTTTAAATAATTAAAATAAACCTCTCTATTCATCAATTTTGACTGGTGAGACCTTCCATATAAAAAAAGAAGGAAAATATGATAATAGAAATCAATTAGAACATTAATTACTCATTGAGCTTAAGTTATTTAAATAAGACAAATTATGCAAATTGATCTCTTAACTTTGGGCCTAATTTCAAATAAGTCCTTCAATTTTCAGTTGCTTCAAATAGATCCTTGAACTTTATACTTTATTTCAAATTCTGCGAAATATAATCTTCTCTTTCTTCTCTTTGTGGGGTTCCGGGTGTGAAATATATTCTCCTCTTTCTTCTCTTTGTAACCACAATTCTTAATGCGAACATTTGGGGCGTAATCCAAATTTGAGGTGAACCGCATAAATTCTTGTGTTTTAAGGATCTGTTATTTTTGTTATTCTTCTTCATTTGATCAATTATTCATAGCAATACCTTGTGTACACACACAGTATTCGTCATGTAATTTTAGCCACCACCAAATATTAACAATAGAGGCATTCATCTTCTAAATAATATCTCCATTGTCATAAATTTTCATCTCTTCCATTACAAAAATATTATTTGTTTAAAATACATTTAACACACATTTTCGTTCATATACACTAAATCAACTCTTGTGGTACTCCAACACATGCATATTCAGGATCAATAAAAATTATACGAAGATCTGTTAAGAATATGATAAGTCTCTATTTTTGAAAGTGCTGCTCAAGGAAAGTTCTTATTCAATGTGATGTGTTAGAATATGTAATAGCGAATATTATATATTTTCTTTTCATTTGTTCCTTGTTATATCCACCTTCATATATAGAGGGGATGAGTCTTTCTAATGAAAATTAACCCATTCTATTTCGAACATGGTATCAGAGCACGTAGTGTTCCTGGTGCCCTAGCCGCCTTCGCCTTTGCTCGTGTCTTGCTACTTCCCTGCGTTCGTCACTCGAGCAGCCGGTCCTCCTGGTCCGTCGCGTGCTTCCGTCGTGTTCACCGCTTGCCTCCGCACCGCCCACCGCTTCCCCTCTCGCACTGACCGCCGCTTCCCCTCTCGCACTCGCTCTCTTCCGCTCGGGTTCGACGCTTCTTCTACCGCAGGCCCCTCTTCTTCCGTCGTTCTTCCTTCTTCTTTAGCCCCTATCCGGCGCCGGATACTCAATGCAGTGAAGTGTCTGCCCCTTCCGGCATCTTCTTTGCTTCTTTTGATCGCATGTGGTGGATTTCTCTTCCTTCCCCGGTGTAATCAGCGGCTTATGTTTGCCCGAAGTCTTGGGTGGTCTAGCGGTGATGATTCTCCCGCTCACTCGTCAGTGGTTTCCCCTCTAGTGAGTTCTCTCCGTGGGAACAATGATCATAATACTACTCAGATTACTACCATTCGCCTGGACGACTCTAATTACCCTTCATGGTCCTGGTCTATCACCTTGGCCTCAAAAGTTGTCGACACTTTGGCTATGTCATTGGCCAAATGAAGGAACCAGACAAGACTTCTTCCGAGTGGATACAGTGGGAGTCGAAAAACTCCTTAGTCATGTCCTGGCTTACTGATCCGATGCAGGAGTCAATCGCTTGTAATTATTTATTTCTTGACAATGTTGCGGACATTTGGCAATGAGCGGAGTCTACCTACTCTCGTCGAGGCAATGCCGCTCAGATTTTCCAGTTGCAGTGGAAGATATCTTTACTCCAATAGGATGATCGTCCTCCTTCTGTTTACTGCTTGGAGTTCGCACAACTGTATCAGGAATATGATCATTTTGATCCTCTTACTTTTATTAGCCCTATCGATGATGCGATGGTTCGTGCCAGAGAAGGCTGCAATCGAATCTTTGAATTTCTTCATGGCCTGCATTGGGACTTTGATCATATCAGTGTTCAGATTTTGAGGCGTCCACAGTTACCATATCTTCTTGAGGTCTACAACATTGTGCTGCAAGAATTCGATCGCCACCATACCTTAATTCCTGATCCTGCACTTGAGGGCTCGACTCTTGTTGCTACTTCCCCTTCTTTTCTTGGTAGTCGTCCATCTCGTGACTCAAAGTTGAAGGACTTGTCGGAAGTGTGAATGGGTTCCGCTGACCTCCCTCAACGCAAACAACCTCTCCTGATCTCCTCCCCGCGAGATCAACACCGGCGAGAGCCTACTCCGGCGAGACCCTCCAGCGAGCACTCCTCTCGTGCGAGCTCCACCTGTGCGAGATCCTTCCGGCGCGAGCTTGGCGAGTGCGAGGGCTTGCCGGAGGCTGTGACGGCTCCTTGCGAGAGCTTGGCGAGATCGGCCTTGGCGGGGTACTTCGGCGAGCTGCTAGTTACACCGGCGAGCTTAGTGGGCGATACCTCCCGGCGAGGTGGCGGAGCTCTCGGCGAGTGCGAGCTCTCGGTCGCGGGTGCGGGCTCCTGGCGCGAGGTCGGCGAAAGAAAATCGGGAGTTATTTCCCGCAGGAAATAGTATGCAGGATCCTTTTAAAACTCAATATTACTCTCTCCCAATATCACTCTTCTCACTCTCTCTCTCACTACTCTCTCTCTATTATCTCTCTCCTGCGGGAGTTAAAGAGGGAAAAAGGAGAAACTTTTCACAATTTTTCAACTAAAAACCCAAAACCAAAACAATATACAAAGCCCATATATATAGGCAACACCAACCCGTAAAAACACGCCACGTGGCCACCTCTAACAACCACCATAAATGCCACACTCTCTCCTCCGCCATACTTGACACAATAAAATAAAATTAATATATAAAAAATCAGTTGACCAAGTCAACTGGGACCACTCCAACAAACTCCCCCTCAAACTTGGCAGCACATGCCGAGTTTGCCTTTGAGCTTCAGGAACGTGTCCACCTTCAACGCCTTGGTGAAGATGTCCGCGACTTGCTCTCCGGTCGGGCAATACTTCACTTCCACTGTCTTCAACTCTACCTGCTCCCTTAGGAAATGATACCTTGTCTCGATATGTTTGCTACGTCCATGTAGCACGAGATTCTTCGCGAGTTGGATGGCCGACATGTTGTCCACCATCATAGTCGTTGGCCCATCCACTCCATGCTGCAAACTCTCCAACAGATTCCTTAGCCAGATGGCTTGGCAGGTGTCAGCTGCTGCTGCAATATACTCAGCCTCGCAGGACGACAGAGCTATCGTTGCCTGCTTCTTCGAGCTCCAAGAGAACACCCCCGTTCCCATGCTGAAGGCATATCCGGAAGTGCTCTTCCGATCGTTCACATCCCCGCCGTAGTCACTATCCGAGTATCCTACCAGTGTCAGCTCTTCTCCAGTAGCATATTTCAGCCCATGGCCTCTGGTCCCGTTGATGTACCTCAGGATCCTCTTCGCTGCCGTGAAGTGGTCTTCCTTTGGCTCCTCCATATGCCTGCTCACCACTCCGACCGCATACATGATGTCCGGTCGGGTGAAGGTAAGGTAGCGTAGACTGCCCACCAAACTCTTGAATAGGGTAGGATCCACCGCTCCTTTCTTAGAATCTTTCTTCAGCTTCAACCCTGGGTCAGCAGGAGTGGAGATAGGCTTGCTATCCTCCATCCTGAACTTCTTCAAGATCTCCTTTGCATACTTCTTCTGGGATATGAAGATCCCATCTTTTCCCTGCTTCACTTCCACCCCTAGGAAGTAGCTCAACTCTCCCAAGTCTGTCATCTCAAATTCCTTCTTCATCATGCCCCGGAACTCCTCATACATAGCAGCATTGTTTCCCGTGAAAATCATGTCGTCCACGTAGAGGCACACAATCATCATGTTGCCTTCCCGGTCCACCTTGGTGTAGAGGGCGTACTCATGCGGGCTCTTCTGATAGCCGTGCTTTTGTAAGTAAGCATCTATCCTTCCATTGCACGCGCTTGCCCCTTGCTTCAACCCGTAGAGTGCTTTGTCTAACTTGCAGACTTTCCTCTCCTGCCCCTTCACAACGTACCCTGGAGGCTGCTCGATGTACACATCTTCTTTCAGGTAGTCGTTCAAATAAGCAGAGACCACGTCCATCTGCATGATCCTCCAACCATGGTGAGCTGCTAGCGCTATGATCAACCGGATGGTGTCAACACGCGCTACGGGGGCAAACACTTCATCATAGTTCACGCCTTGGACTTGTCGATAGCCCTTCACCACTAGCCTGGCCTTGTGCTTCTCCACTCCGCCATCCTTGTTCTTCTTCACTTTGTACACCCACTTCACCCCGAGGGGTTTTTGGCCTGCAGGAGGGTCGACCAACTTCCAGGTCTCGTTCATCTTTATGGAAGCGATCTCCGCATCCATTGCCTTCCTCCAACTCTTCTCCTTGGTAGCTTCCTCATAGGAGCATGGCTCGACATCTGCTAACAGACAATACAAAGAAAAATTATTAAGTGTCGGTGCCGTCTCCTCATATATCTCATCCAGCCTCCGCATCCTGGGCTGAGGACGGTAGTCCTTGCTCCCACTGGTACTTGTTTCTCCAGGGCTGCTTCCACTCGTGCTCGCCCCACTAGAGTAAGGGGTGAGAGCTCCCCCTGAACTTCCGCTTGGTGGTGATGGTGGCTCCGCTCCACCCATCTCCGCTTCAGCCTCTCCTCCACCTTCTTCATCATCCTCAAAAAACATCCCCTTGATGTTCTTCACCGCCTCATCCCAGCTCCAGCAGCTTCCTTCTTCAAATACCACATCTCGTGAGATGATGGCTTTCTCCGTCTCAGGATTGTATAACTTGTAAGCCTTGCTCGTAGGAGCGTAGCCCACAAAAATACACTTTTCGCTTCGATCGTCCAGCTTCTTCCTCCTTTGGTCCGGGACGTGGACATAGGCCACGCACCTGAAGACCCTCAGGTGCTTCACACTTGGCTTCCAGCCACTCCAAGCCTCAAACGGTGTCTTGAACTTCACACTCTTGGTAGGGCACCGATTCAGCACGTACACAGCCACCTGTACTGCTTCCGCCCAGAACTTCTTCGGTAGTCCCTTACCCTTCACCATGCTCCGTGCCATGTTCATGATTGTGAGGTTCTTCCTTTCTGCCACGCCATTTTGCTGAGGCGAGTAAGCCGCCGTTAGTTTATGAGAGATTCCCCATTGCCTACAGTACTCGTCGAACAGCCTAGAGGTGTACTCCCCACCTCTATTCGTTCTAAGTACTTTCAGCGGTTGACTACTCTCCTTCTCAGCCATCGCCCGGAACTCCTTGAACTTCTCCAGCGCCTCAGCCTTCTCCTTCAGAAAATACACCCAACACTTTCTGCTGAAGTCGTCGGTGAATGTGATGTAGTACTTGCTTCCACCGATTGAAGTTGTTTCAAATGGACCAGCGATGTCCGAGTGAACCAACTCCAATGGTCTCGTCGCCCTTCGGGACTTGCCACCCTCAAATGTCTCTCTTCTCTGCTTCCCCTTGGTGCATGCCTCACAGACCCTATGAGGAGGTGTGATCATAGGCAGTCCTTCCACCATATTTGATCCAGACAACAACTTCAGACCTGTGAACCCCAGATGCCCCATCCGGTGGTGCCACAGCCAAGCTTCCTCCTCTTCTTCATTCCTCGCGAGACATGCCGTCTCCTTTACATCCATGCTCAAAGTGAAGAGACGGTTCGCCGTCATCTTTACCCTCACTACTTCTTTCCCATGACCGTCCTTCATGGCCAAGGTGCCATCCCGCAACAAGACCCAGTAGCCCTTCTCCACCAGCTGCCCAAGACTTAGGATGTTACTCATCAAGCCCGGCACATAAAAGACGTCATTGATGAGAACCTCCTTTCCACTCAACACAACTGCCACAACTCCTCTTCCTTCCACTGCAATCTTTGAGGCGTCGCCGAAATTCACCTCACCACCATTTGGCTCAAGGCTCGTGAACAGCTCCCTCTCTCCGCACATGTGGTTGCTGGCTCCGGTGTCTAAGTACCACACTCCATTCCTTCCACCTCCAGCACCTTGGACCGTAAGGAACATCATCGGGTCGCCTCCCGTGTTGCTCGTCTCCGCATAGTGGTTGGCCTCCCCTCCCTTCCGAGGAGCCTAACAATCATAGCTCATGTGCCCAAACTTGCCACAGTTGTAGCATTGAGTCTGGGACATGTCTCCTCTACCTCCTCTTCCTTGGCCTCTGCCTTGGTCTTTTCTTCCTCTGCCTTGGCCTCTGTCTTGGCTTCTTCCTCTACCTCCGGCGTTCCAACCTTGGTTCTGCTCGAACTCCTTCTGGTGTGATTGACTTCTCCCTTGGTCTCTACCACCTCTTCCTCCTCTACCTCTTCCTTGGTAGCCTCGGCCACGCTGGCCACCACCACTTCCTGAGCTCTCTCCGAAGTTCAGCTGAGTCTGGAGTGCTTTTCCCAAGCCACTCACTTCTTCATCATCTTGCGCCATTCTGTACTCATGGGCTTGCAGTGAGCCTATCAATTCATCCGCCGTCATCACCGTGAGGTCCTTCGATTCTTCGATGGCCACCACCACGTGTCGGAACTTTTTTGTCATAGAGCGTATGAGCTTCTCCATGAAGCTAACCTCGTCTATGGTCTCTCCATTTCTCTTCATCTCATTTGTGAGCATCCGTAGACGGGTCACATAGTCGCCAACCTTCTCCGACCCTTGCATCCTTATCATCTCATACTGGCCTCAGAGGGATTGCAACTTAACTTTCTTGGCCTTATCTACTCCCTGCATAGAGCGCTGCAAGATCTCCCATGCCTCCTTTGAAGTCTCGGCGTCCGAGAACTTTTCGAACGTAGCTTCATCTACACCTTGATATAAAATGAACAACGCCTTCTTGTCCCTCTTCTTAGCTTCTCTCAATGCTGTCCTCTGTGCGTTCGTTAACGCGGCTTCTGCTTCGACAGTCAGCACCTCCACACCATCCTCTACTACCTCCCACAACTTCTTGGAGGCTAGTAGTACCCTCATCTGGATGCTCCAGTTCCCATAGTTGGTCTTCGTCAACTTGGGGACTTGCCCCGGCACGGCACCTCCAAACTCCATTTCTCCCCTACTTCAAACCTTCCGAGTCACCGTAAAGGTTTGGAACCTGGCTCTGATACCACTTGTCGGAAGTGTGAATGGGTTTCGCTGACCTCCCTCAACGCAAACAACCTCTCCTGATCTCCTCCCCGCGAGATCAACACCGGCGAGAGCCTACTCCGGCGAGACCCTCCAGCGAGCACTCCTCTCGTGCGAGCTCCACCTGTGCGAGATCCTTCCAGCGCGAGCTTGGCGAGTGCGAGGGCTTGCCGGAGGCTGTGACGGCTCCCTGCGAGAGCTTGGCGAGATCGGCCTTGGCGGGGTACTTCGGCGAGCTGCTAGTTACACCAGAGAGCTTAGTGGGCGATACCTCCCGGCGAGGTGGCAGAGCTCTTGGCGAGTGCGAGCTCTCGGTCGCGGGTGCGGGCTCCTGGCGCGAGGTGGGCGAAAGAAAATCGGGAGTTATTTCCCGCAGGAAATAGTATGCGGGATCCTTTTAAAACTCAATATTACTCTCTCTCCCAATCTCACTCTTCTCACTCTCTCTCTCACTACTCTCTCTCTCTCTATTATCTCTCTCCTGCGGGAGTTAAAGAGGGAAAAAGGAGAAACTTTTCACAATTTTTCAACTAAAAACCCAAAACCAAAACAATATACAAAGCCCATATATATAAGCAACACCAACCCGTAAAAACACGCCACGTGGCCACCTCTAACAACCACCATAAATGCCACTCTCTCCTCCGCCATACTTGACACAATAAAATAAAATTAATATATAAAAAATCAGTTGACCAAGTCAACTGGGACCACTCCAACAGGACTCCAATAAGGACCATCTCCTCTGTGATTATTGCGGAAAGAATCACCACACTCGGGACACTTGCTTCATGCTCTATGGGTTCCCTCCGCCAATAGGGGGTGCTCCACCTCGTGGCGGCCGTGGTTTTGGGCGATCTTCTAGTTGTCATGTTCTCATCGTGCCGCTCACCTCACTGAAACTACTGCGGACATTCCTTCTAGCTATTCAAGCTCTAATGGCTCTGCCCCTCCCAACACATTCACAGCGGATGAAGTGTCTGCCCTCCGTTGCTTGATGCATGGTCTTTCTACGGAACCTTCTGCCTCTTCCTCCTATGCTCACACGGGACTTTCAGGTGTTCACTCTGCTGCATCTCATCCTTCTACCTAGTGGATTATTAACTATGGGGCCACTGATCATATGACCGGGTCCGCTTCAGGTTTCATCTTGTATACTTCTCTCTCTAGTCGTGATAAGGTGAGCCTTGTAGATGACTCTCTTTCCTCTATTGCTGGGAAGGGTTCCATCTCTTGCTCCTCTCTCACCTTATCCTTTGTGCTTCATGTTCTCAATTTCACTCGTAATTTACTTTTTATTAGTCATCTCACTAACTCCATGCAATGCTCTGTGACATTCCTTTCTCGTGTTTTTCAGGACCTGACAACTGGGAAGATGAATGGCTCTGGTAGCATGGTCAATGAACTCTATGTGCTCGACTCCAGCCTAGCTCCTCATCCTCCAACTCTTCATTTCAGCACTACTCATCCATTGTATTCCTCACATTGTTGCTCGGGCCAACCGTCTACTCATGTTATGAGATTGTTGTTTCCTGCTATGTTTCCTGCTATTTTTTATTCTTTTGTGTGTGATGTTTGTACTATTAACAAACATCATCGTTGTTGGGTTTATTGCTCCCAATATCTCTGATTTGTAAGAAGTCAAATAAGTAAATGATATACACCTGGTTGTATTTGATATATGGTTAAGTTTTATGTGCAGGGTGAAAACTTGAAGAAATGACTAAGTATAAAAGTGTCGACACTTCACAACTATGTCTACACTTTATAAGAGAAGTGCTGAGTACAGACTTGAAGCGAGTACAAAAGTGTCGACACACTCACAACTATGTTGACACCTTTGTAGGAGAAGTGTCGAGATTAGAAAGATACATGACAACAGTGTCAAGACACAACACTTCACTCGACAGTTCAGAAAGCTGTGTCGAGACAATTCAGTTATCTTTGTACCTTGAATATCAAGTCAACAGTGTCGAGACTAGGGCTGTAAGTCGGAACCAACCGAACCTCCAAACCGAACCGAACCAAACCAAACCGCACGGTTTGGTTCGGTTTTAGTTACCCACAGTTCGGTCACGGTTTCATTTTGTGAAAAATCATGTGGTTCGGTTCGTTTCACGGTTCGAAATGTCAAACCGAATCAAGTCGAACAGAACCGAACCATATTAGCTATGGTACTATTCTATTAGAGATAATTATTTCATAAGCTCAGCTAAGCCATGTTATTAAAAATAAATGATATATAAATTAATAAGACTAAATGTTATTACTTATGTGTTATGACTGAGCGCCAAACTGGATAAGGGTTGATTGCTCTTTCATATCCCTTTATTAAATTTATACAAAATTTGATAGCATCCTTAAGTCTTGCAGTTACCCAAAATCACTCAATTATTTTCAGACCTTTATAAAAATCAACGTTTCAAGTTACTTAAAAAACCAAATACTCTTCAATTTATGTTGTTTTAAAAAGGTCCTTCAATTGAAAGACGAGCATCTTATTCGATTTTCCTTCATAAGTATAACAATAATTAATGAACAAACTTTTATTCTTTTAAGTATTAAACCACTCAAACCGAACCGAACCAAACCAAACGGTTTGGTTCAGTTCCAATGGTGTTTGCGGATTGGTTCAGTTTCATATTTTTGGAACCACACGCGGGTGGTTCAGTTAGCGCTTTTGATAGAAAATCAAACCAAACCAAACCGCTACAGCCCTAGTCGAGACAATTCAGTTATCTCGACACCTTGAAGATCAAGTCAGCATCAAGTCAGCAGTGTCAAGAAGAGTCAACTATCTCGACACCTTAAAGCTCATGACAGTAGTGTCGAGACAGTACAACTGTATCAACACAATGAAGAACTGAAGTGCAGACTTAAAGATGTCGACACCAAGCAGACTGTAGTGTCGAGACAATTCAACTATCTTGACACAATAAAAATTTAAATTTTTTGTCAAAGAAAATAGTTAAGTCCACAGGCATTGAGTGATGTCAACTCTCTCAACGCCATGCGATATAATTCGTCGAGTATTGCTGCCTAAGTCAAAGCCGCGGAATTCTGTCAAAGAAAAATAAGCTAAGTCCAGAAGTGTTGAGTGAAGCCAGTTCACTCAACGTCATATTGATTCTGTCAACGCCATAGAAGATAGACTGGAAAATTTGTTTAAGTCCACAGGCATTGAGTGAAGTCAGTTTACTCAACGCAAGATGACAGAAAGCTTTGAGTCAAACTCTAGCAGTTGTGGCTAAGTACAAAAGCGTTGAGTGATCTCAACGCTCTCAAGCCATGCAGTGAAGAGGCAGAAAATAGTCCAAGACAAAAAGCGTTGAGTGATAAAGCTACACTCAATGCTCTCAACGCCCTCAACGCCTAGGATGCAGAAAGAGCAGAAAGCTAAGCTAAGTATAAAAACGTTGAGTGAAGGTCATTCACTCAACGCCACTCAACGACAAGTGAGCTGCAAAATTGACTAAGTACAGAATCATTGAGTGAAGGTCATCCACTCAACGCCTGAGTGGATTCTAAAAATTTGGCCAGGTCCAGAATGGCTGACGTCAGCATGAGTCAGCAAAAGTCAACAAAGTCAACGCAGTTCAAACTCGTTGCGGGAAAGATGGAGTTTGCCATTAAAGGCGCTGGCGGCCAGCTGTTATCATATTCTGCATATGGTAGGTGGTAAATCGACAATTAAGGCGGGGTCCACAACGCAAAAGAGCCATTGATCGACGATCAATAAAAGGGAAAGATTGACTGGGTCAACAACAAGCAATTAGGGTTTTCTGAATACGCAAAGCGGCGGAACTTCGTCTTCTCCCTCGCCATTAACATCGAGCCTGAAGCACAAGTTCTGATCAGTCAACCTAAAAGCACAAAGAGATAGCTGTTTGAAGAAGATAAAAACCTTCAGATTCATTGTTTTCAATAGCAGATCAGAATCTTGATTCTGAGTTACTTCCAGCACAAGCAGCTCAGTACTGAAGACCTTGTCAACTTGTTGCTGCAGAAGATATGGATGAAATCTTCTCAGCCCAGGAATACAGACACAGAAGTCTCTCTGGTGTCAAACTGCAAACATCTTTTCTATTTTCTATAGGATCCTTTAGGTTCTGAGTTATAGGCATGATCTATAAAGGCTAAGAGTGTAGGACTCCTGTGAGAATCTGAGTTGTAGACCTGTGTTATAAAGGCTGCGGTAGGATCATTTGTGATCTGAGTGTAGGATCCATTTTGGATCTGAGTGTAGGGCTTAGTCCTGAGTTGTAGGATCCTTTGGATCCGAGGTAGGGCTTAGTGCCCGAGTGGTAGGTCTTGGAGAAGACTGAGAGACCTTGTGGGATCTGTGTTGTAAGCTCTTAGGAGCCGAGTGTTGGTGTTGTGCCTCATCTAATACACTGTTAGAGAGGTGAGAGGGACAATGGACGTACCCAAGATCGGAGAATCATTATAAACCAGCTGTGTCATTTGTGATTGATTTTGAAAGACTAACTAACCTAATCACTAAGCTCAGCAAAATCAGTTAAGGTTTAAATAAATCAAAAAGAGACCTAAAACATATTCACCCCCCTCTAGTTGTTTAGCTGACCTTTAAAACAAGACTTTTAATTGTACTACATTTAATAATGCCTTTTTACCTAGTTCAACCCCTTTTGCAGTTATTCATGCTAATATCTGGGAGCCTTGTCCAATACCTTTTATCTCTAGTTGTGTTTGGTTTGTTACTTTTATCGATTGTTTCTCTCGTACTACTTTATTATATTTGTTGCAGAACAAAAGTGATGTTTTCCTGTTTTTTGTATATTTCATAACATGATCTCCACTCAATTTCATACCACCATTAAAAGTCTTTGCAGTGGCAATGACCGCAAATACATAGATTCGCAGTTTGAGCAATATCTTGTTGATCATGACATCCTCCACCAGACTACTTACGCTTATTCCCCAGCTCAGAATGGTGTTGCTGAGCGAAAAAATCGTCATCTACTGGAGGACGCTCGTTGTCTGTTGTCTACCACGCATCTTCAAAAATTCTACCGGGGAAATGCGGTCCTTACGGCGACCTATTTTATTAATCGTATGCCCTCGTACGTCCTTGGGAATGCCACTGCTCTTAGCACTCTCCATGCGTCTCCTACTCAGCTTTCCCCTAAGGTGTTTGAATGTGTCTACTTCATTCACATCCACCACCCTCGTCCAATCAAACTCGATCCTCGCGCCCTCAAGTGTGTCTTTATTGATTATTCTCCCACACCGAAGGGGTACAAGTGTTTTCACCCACCTACGAAGATCTTTGTCACTATGGATGTCATGTTTTGTGAATCTGAGGCATACTACCCTGCCTCGGGTGAGCCAACTCCTTTACCCCTCATTTTGTCCCTCTGCCAATACCTCCGCAGTATCCTTCACTTCAGGGGAAGTCTCCACCAGTAGAAGTGAGTCCTCTTACAGTTTCACTACCTCTTCTATCTACTTCTTCGAGCTTATAGCCACAGGTATACACTTTGTGCATAAAGAGGACAAACACACAAGATCCGACTATGCCTCCAAAGCCCTGATTGGATCCTGACTCGGGGCCTTTTGATCCACCAATTGCCCTTAGGAGAGGTATCCGCTCTTGTACTCAACATCTTCTCTCACATTATGTATCTTATGACTCTCTTTCTACTGCCTACAAGGTCTTTGTGTCTTCTTTTGCTTCTTTTTCAATATATGTATATTGGCAAAAGGCTCTAGAGGTCCCTATATGAAGAGAGGCGCTGGTTCAGGAAATGACTACTCTTGAGAAGAACCATAAATGAGATTTGGTGCATCTTCTCTAGGGAAAGAAGACCGTGCGGTGTACATGGATGTTAAATGTTAAACAAAACTCTCAAGAGATTGTCGAGAGGTGCAATGTAAGACTGATGACAAGGGATTATACACAAACCCTTGCTATTGACTATCAGAAAACATTTTCCCCAATGGCAAAGATGAACATTATTAGTGTACAACCCCGTGTCCGGCGAGCGGGTCCCGCCAGGGAGGTCGAGCAGACCTAGCCCCGCGACCCGCACCCAAACGGCAAAAAGGATATACGGCAGAAGGGCTGGCCCGCTCCCGCCCATTTCAAGCGAGCGAGCCGGCGAGGCGAGCGAGCGGGTCGCGCGGAGAATCACTGACCAAAGCGGATGGGTCTGGCGACCCGCGACTAGCGAGCCGATCGGGGGGTCGCGGTGGCCGCCGGCCAGCCCCCACACGCGACCTGGCCGCCGGTCCGCCCCGGCAGAAGACAGGCAGGTCGCGACGGTCCGGCTCGCGCTCGCCCGGGGAGAATAGGCGGGCAGCTGAAGCCAGGTCGTGCCCGCCTCCCGCGGAGGAGGATTGGAGGCGAGCTGACTCCCCAGGGGTGCGAATAGCCCCTTAGAACAGCGGAGTTTGGCTGTTGGCAGACCCAACCAAGGGCTTTTTGGTATTTCCAGGTCAGTTCTTTCGGTTATTGGCAGTTCAGATTCCAAAAAACTATAAATAAGACCCAAGGGGTACCTCAGAGGACACGCTTTGAGTGCCTCCTTACTCTCGTTTTCAAGTGCTCTCTGAGGGTACCTGAGCTCGGCTTCTGGCTAAGGAGGGGAAGCGCTCAGAGATCTTCCGGGTTTGTGGTGGGACCTCCCTGCCGAGCCCTTGGGTCTGTTTCTTCTTGTCTTCTTCGTTGTTTTTCTTGCAGGAGCAAAGTAGGCGCGAGACCACCCCTTCCCCAAGGGTCGAACTCCACAAGAGGCCGGATTCCGGTTTCAACATCTTGGTGCGGTGAGCGTGGAGAGTGGTCAGTGCAGAAAAGCTTCGGCGAGCTCAATGACGGGAGGACAAGGATCTGACAGGCAAGACTCGCCGCCCCCCCCCCCCCCCCCCCCCCCGCCTCTCGCAACGGTGGGGATGTTGGAGGACTTCAGGAACGAGGTGCTGGGCCTCGTCAGGATCGCACTCGGCGCGCGGGCCGAGTACTCGACTCTGGCAGCCCAGATCGCGGCCGCCCCCTCTTTGGGCGAGGACGCCCCTGGTCGGCGCGTCGGGAAGGAAGTGGCCGAGGAAGGCCGAGGGGGCGAGCTCTCGGGGCGCGAGCTTTTCCCCGGCTCGGTAAGCCAAGGCAGGTTCGACGAGCTGGGTCCGCGAGATTCGCCGGCTCGCCCAGTAGGGGGAGGCAGTCCTTTCAGCGAGATGGTCTCCTCAGCACCAGTACCAGAAGGGTTCAGGGAGCCCGAGATGTCTTACTACACCGGGAAGGGAGACCCGGTCCAGCACGTCCAATGGTTCGAAGACGTGGTCTCCATCTGTCAGATGTCAGACGGATTCAAGTGCCGTCTCTTCGCCATCACCCTCCGAGAGAAGGCAAGGGAGTGGTTCCACCAGCTCCCGGCCAGCTCCATCTACTGTTTTGAGGACCTACGTCGAAGATTCATGCTGAGGTTCACTACTTCGAAGAAGAGGAAGAAGGAGTCTGAGTCCTTGTTCCACATTAAGCAAGGAGTGAATGAGACGTTGGGGAGCTATGTGGATCGATTTCAGGAGGAGGTTACCCAGGTCCAGGAGATGCCGGGCCATAGTCTGATGATGGCTTTCAACCTGGGCCTGCAGCAGGGTTTTTTCCGAATGGAGCTGAAGAGAGTTCCCCCTCTCTCCTACGAGGAGTTGATGGAGAGGGCGGCAAGAGAGGTCGACGGGGAGGCGTCGAACCCGGAATTCACAAGGAAGCTGGCCAGGTGGGCGACGAAGGAGGAAAAGGAGTCGAAGGGAGGAAGAGGACAGGAAGAGAGAAGAGGGGAGCCTAGGCAGAGGGAGCAGAGGCAGCTCCAGTGGCAGCAGTAGCCGAGGTGGGGGCACCAGGAGCCCGACCGTCGGCTGGGCTGGAGACCTGAAGGGCAGGGGCAAGGGCCACAGAGAGGGTACTTCGGAAGGGGTCACTATCAGTGGAGGCAGGACTAGTTCCACCCACCGGGCTGGAGGCAGGGTCAGAGGCCCCGGCTCCCCGATCAGGAGGAGGCCATGGCCATAGCTTTGGAAGCAAGGAGGGGGATCATGAGGAGGAGGAGAAGGGAGTTCAGGGTGGAGCTGCCCTATTGCGACTTCCATCAGGAAGAGGGGCACGCAACAACCACGTGCCCAGAATTCTTGGAGATGAGAGGGAATAGGGAGCGGCAGTAGCAGCAGGAGGAGGCGCGGCAAGAAGTGAGAATCGAGGAGGTCCTGCCTCGGGCGGAGGAGGATCGTTGCGAGGACCGGGTTGATGTCGGGATCCGAGGAGGGATCGGAGTGATCCACGGGGGAGTGGGGATCGAGGCTTCCCGCAAGGCAAGCCTCCACACCATGTACCGGCGGAGCGTCGCCTCTACATCCCAAACCCCGCCGCCGGAGGAGAGGATCACCTTCTCCAGAAGTGATATGCCAGACCACGAGGATCCGTTCTGTGATGCGCTGGTCATCAAGGCCGCCATCGAGAATTTCACTGTCTCACGAATCCTCGTGGACAATGGAAGCTCCGTCAACGTCGTCTTCAAAAAGGCGTTTGACGCGATGAAGGTGGAGGCTAAGAGGGTGTTGGCCTCGGACGGGCCCTTATTCGGGTTCTCGGGAGAAAGGAAGGAAGTAGAGGGAGGAGTTGGCCTCCATGTCACCCGGGGGGGGCAGTCCCGAAACTGCAAGTTCGTCATTGTGGACGCCCCCAGCAGCTACATCGCAATCTTCGGGAGGCCCCTGATCAGCGCCTTCCGCTGCGTCCCCTCATCTTTCCATCAATGCTTGAAGTTCAACGCTGAGGGGGTGCAGGTCAGGGTTAGGGGGGACCCAGAGGTGGCGCGGGAGTGTTATGTCACTGCGGTGAACACCATCTCTTGGCAGGAGGGAGATGAGGAGATGGGGCGGAGGATGGAGGAGGTCGAGCAGGAAGCAGGAGGGGAGGAGCTGGGAGTGAAGGACTGCGCAGAGAAGGCGGCAGGAGGAGATCTGGAGGAGGTGGCCGAAGTAAGGGCCGTGGGAGGAGAGATGGAGGTAGAGGTCCCCGTTCCGGAGGAAGGGGACGCCGAAGGATGGGGGAGCGGTCCAGGTTGGAGGCGGCAGAGGAAGTGGTGGAGCTGGAGGTGCTCACCCGGGGAGGAAGGATGGAGAAGGTTCGCGTCAGCGGAGGGCTGACCCCGGAGGACCAAGGCAGGATGCTGGAGTGCATCCAGAAGAACGTGGACATCTTCGCCTGGAACGCCGCGGAGATGCCGGGGGTTGACGCGGATGTGGCCTACCACCGCCTCAACTTGGACCCGCGGACACGCCCCGTCCAGCAGAAAAAGAGATCCACGGCAGACAAGCTGGCGGAACCCATCAGGGAGGAGGTGGCGAAGCTTCTCAAGGTTGGTTTCATGTCCGAGATTCAGTATCCCGGCTGGGTCTCCAACGTTGTGATGGTTAAAAAAGGAGACGGTCGCTGGCGATTGTGTATCGATTTTTCCTTACTTAATAAAGCTTGTCCTAAGGACTGTTATCCTTTGCCTCGGATCGACGCGCTGGTTGACTCAGCCGTCGGCTTTTCTGTAATGAGTTTTTTAGATGCCTTTTCAGGTTACCATCAGATCAGGATGCACCCCCCGGACATCAAGGATGTCTCATTCATCACAGGGGACGGCTGCTACTGCTACAAGATGATGCCATTCGAGCTGAAGAACGCTGGGGCCACCTACCAAAAAATGATGGATAGGGTCTTCAAGGAGCAGAGAGGAAGGAACTTGGAGGTGTACGTGGACGACCTCATGATCAAAAGCCGGGATGTGGACTCCCACCTCCGGGACCTGGAGGAGACCTTCGCCACCCTGCGCAGATACAAGATGCGGTTGAATCCCCTTAAGTGTGTCTTTAGGGCCAGCCGGGGAAAGTTCTTGGGGCATCTCCTCACCCCCGCGGGGGTCGAGCCGAATCCGGACAAGGTCAAGGCTATCTTGGAGCTGGGGTCCCCGCGGAACGCAAAGGAGGTCCAACGGTTGACGGGGAAGCTAGCAGGGCTGAGTCGCTTCCTTTCTCGAGCAGGGGAGAAGTGCTCCCCCTTCTTCAAAACGCTGAGGGGTGGTCAAAGGTTTGAATGGACCAAGGAATGCGAGGAGGCGTTCCAGGCCCTCAAGGCGCAGTTGACACAGGCTCCGCTTCTCCAAGGACCGAAGGAGGGGGAGGATTTGTTCTTATATCTCGGAGTCGGGACAGAGGCCTTGAGCTCCGTCTTGGTTCGTGAAGAAGGGAAGAGGCAGCTCCCTATTTATTACGTCAGCCGGGTCCTGAGGAAGGCCGAGCTCCGGTATCCGATCTTGGAGAAGCTTGCATTCGCACTAATCATCTCGGCTCGGAGGCTGCGACCCTACTTCCAGGCACACTCAATCCGAGTGGTGACCGACCATCCCCTCCGCAACATCTTCGAGGGGGTGGAGCATTCAGGCTGGCTGGCCAAGTGGTCGGTGGAGCTGAGCGAGTTCGATGTCTCCTTCGTTCCGCGGCTCTCGATCAAAGCTCAGGCGATGGCCGACTTCCTGGCCGACTACGTGGTAGAAGTAGCGGAGGAGGAGCTCACCCGCCAGACTCCTTGGAAGGTGAGGGTGGATGGAGCCTCAGGAAGACATTCTCTTGGAGTGGGGGTGGTTCTGGAAAGCCCTCAAGGGACTCAGATTGAGCAGACGTGATAGCGAGTACGAAGCAGTGCGGGGCTGCGCCTGGCCAGGGAGCTGGGGGTGCGGGATGTGGAGGTCCTAACCGACTCCATGGTGGTGACTTCCCAGATCAACGGGGAGTTCGAAGCAAGGGAGCCCACTCTGAAGTTATACTTGGCCAAAGTGAAGGGGGTCATAGGGACCTTCCAGACCTTCTCCATCCGACACGTGCCAAGGGGAGAGAATGAACAGGCCGACCAGCTAGCAAAGCATGGCCCCGGGTGGGGGGCACCATCACCGACCTATTCCGCCCCTCCATCGAAGAAGGGGAGCTCATGGAGATCGACCAGCAGGCTTCGTGGATGGATCCAGTAATAGTTTTCCTCTCCACGGGAGAATATCCGGAGGGGGTAGACAGGAAGAAGCTGAGGCACAAGTCCGCTTACTACCTCCTTAAGGACGGGCATCTATATAGGAAGACCCTCTCCGGGATGCTGGCTCGATGCGTAGCCGAGGGTGAGGCGCAGAGGATCTTGGAGGAAGTCCACTCCGGGGAGTGCGGGAGTCATTCCGGGAGTCGGACCCTGGAGGGGAGGATAGTCAGGCAAGGGTATTTCTGGCCCACCCTGGGCCGGGACGCCGCAGAGTTCGCAAGGAGATGTCATAAGTGCCAGCTGTTTGCCCCCCTCCAGCTACAGCCGGCCCAACAGCTCAAGAGTATCACGGCCCCCTGGCCCTTTGCAATCTGGGGAATGGATTTGGTTGGACCGTTCCCCCAGGCCAGCGGTCAGAGAAGGTTCCTCCTAGTGATGATCGACTACTTCTCGAAGTGGATGGAGGTGAAGGCATTGGCCAAGGTGACCTCCCAAGTGATCAGGAACTTTGTTTGGGGGGAGATCATCTGTCGCCATGGGCTGCCCCAGGCCATCGTCACAGACAACGGACCCCAGTTCGCCAGTGCCGAGTTCACCAGCTTCTGCGAACAGCTTGGAATCGACCTCAGGTTTGCCTCGGTCCACCACCCCAGGAGTAACATGCAGGTGGAGGCCGCGAACAAGATCATCGTCAATCTCCTCAAGAAGAAGGTGGAAAATTTGAGGGGGAGCTGGGTAGAGCAGCTCCCCGCAGTCCTTTGGGCCCTAAGAACCACCGCTAACACGGCTACGGGGGAGACCCCCTTCAAGCTCTCCCATGGGTGCGAGGCGGTGCTCCCCATAGAATTTGAAGTCCAAACGCCGCGAGTCGGGGCGGCCAGGGAGGGCCGATAGGAATGGCGAGCCGAGAACGAGGGGGAGCTGAGACTCTCCCTTGACATGGTGGAAGAATTGAGGGACCTTTCGACCATCCGACAGGAGGAGGTCAAAAGGATGATGGCAAAATACTTTGACAAGCACGTCAGGGTCAAGCAGTTCGCGGAAGGAGACCTGGTGCTGAAGAAGGTGGACGCGGCAGGGAGGTCAGCGTCCGTAGGGAAGCTCAACCCCAGCTGGGAGAGGCCGTTTATTGTGAAAGAAGCTTTGAAGTCAGGGGGCTATCGGCTCCAAAATATAGAGGGCGAGACCCTGAGTCTCATCTGGAGTGGAGACGACCTGAAAAGATTTTTTCCCTAAGCACCTGTAAGCAACACATTGGTTATAATGAATTCCTTCCCCCCCCCCCAGTATTGCCGCAGCCAGCTAGCATAGAGAATTGGAATGTGTTTGGACCCCGAGAAGATCCCGCTGCCAGGCTCCCACCTAGCTGGCAGGGCCGTAAGTCACTCGGTGTCATCCCTAGCCTCGAGAAGATCCCACTACCAGGCTCTCACCTAGCTGGCAGGGCCGGAAGTCACTCGATGGAATGTGTTTGGACCCCGAGAAGATCCCGCTGCCAGGCTCCCACCTAGCTGGCAGGGCCGGAAGTCACTCGGTGTCATCCCTAGCCTCGAGAAGATCCCACTGCCAGGCTCTCACCTAGCTGGCAGGGCCGGAAGTCACTCGATCGAATGAGTTTGGACCCCGAGAAGATCCCGCTGCCAGGCTCCCACCTAGCTGGCAGGGCCGGAAGTCACTCGGTGTCATCCCTAGCCTCGAGAAGATCCCGCTGCCAGGCTCTCACCTAGCTGGCAGGGCCGGAAGTCACTCGATGGAATGTGTTTGGACCCCGAGAAGATCCTGCTGCCAGGCTCCCACCTAGCTGGCAGGGCCGGAAGTCACTCGGTGTCATCCCTAGCCTCGAGAAGATCCCGCTGCCAGGCTCTCACCTAGCTGACAGGGCCGGAAGTTACTCAATGGAATGTGTTTGGACCCCGAGAAGATCCCGCTGCCAGGCCCCCACCTAGCTGGCAGGGCCGGAAGTCACTCGGTGTCATCCCTAGCCTCGAGAAGATCTCGCTGCCAGGCTCTCACCTAGCTGGCAGGGCCGGAAGTCACTCGATGGAATGTGTTTGGACCCCGAGAAGATCCCGATGCCAGGCTCCCACCTAGCTGGCAGGGCCGGAAGTCACTCGGTGTCATCCCTAGCCTCGAGAAGATCCCGCTGCCAGGCTCTCACCTAGCTGGCAGGGCCGGATGTCACTCGATGGCAATGATTTGCGACCCAGCACGAATCACGCTGTCGGGCTCCACCTAGCCGGCCAAGCTAGGAACTACTCGAATGGCGTTAATAGCAGATTGGAATCACGAAGATAAACCAAAAAGGGGGCTAACACGACCGCCCAGCCCCAAGAAAGACGGCCGAACGGAGGCGGGCACCTAGGCGAGAACCCGCAAGAGATTTGATAACTCAGGCAGAGGGAGAGCCAACTCGCCTCGCTTGGCGGGTGAGCAGCCACATCATCAGGGCTGGGCCGCAGAGGCAGGTCGCCCCGCACGGCAATAGCAAATATACGAATAAGGCGTGCGAGAGAGCATTTATAAAAGCAATAACAGGTGAAAATCGCGAAGTCTAGGCGCAGCCCGCACGTACATCTCAAAACAGGTAAACATACATGATAATATACATCTAAAAAACAAATGTCAAAAAGCGGGGGAGACGCGAGATCCGGGGCGAGAAGTCCTAGATGGGCTGGAAGGATTTGTCCCCAGGGTCCGGCACGGGAAGAAATAGCGCCGGCACCACGTCCTCCGCCGAGAGTTCCGCCGCCTCGCTCTTGAGGAGATCCGCGCATCGCAGCATTTGCATCGTGTACTTCGCGGCGCTGGCGGCGTTCTTTTGCATCAGCACCTCCAAGTCGTAGTCGGAGAAGTGCTCGAGCGGACAGACCCTGCTGTCCGGAGGAGGGACAGCGGCGGCGGCCTCCAGCTCGCGTACCCGCGCCTCCAACGCCGACTTGTCCTGACCAAGGGTGGCGATCTCAGCGCCCATCCGACTGGCCGTCGCGGCATCCTGACAAGAGGAAGAGAAAGTTATAAGGTGGATTCACGAGAAAGGACGGTTGTCGAGGGTGAGCACATACCACCCCGCCCAAGTACTGCGCGAGGGACTCCTCTTCCGCGTCGGCCCGCCTCCTCTGAAGGTTCGCGTCCTCCTGAGCGAGCTTTTGGGCCTCCTCCCTCTCGTCCGCCAGCTTCTTCAGGGAGGTGGCGTTCCGCTCCAGTTGGGTGCAGCGCCTCCCTACCATATGAGCTAGCTCCAGGCCGCGTAGCTGGGCCCGCGCGCTCTCGTGAACCAATACCCGCGTCACCTCTTTGTCGTAGATGGCGGCGTCTTCTCGCGAGTACAGGCCGAACGAGAAGTTGTAGGCCTCCCCGCCGATGGTGTCCTGCTCCATCCAACTCGGCAGCAAGGTCGATATCGCGACGCAATTTGACTCCTTGTCCCACGACAGGAGCGGGGCGCCGAGCTCGTCCAGATATCTCTCGCCGTAGCCAAAGTTGCGGTGACCCCTCGGCACCGGCTTCGCGGCAGCTTGAGACCCGTCCGGCGGCGCGGAGGTGCCCGCCGCCCTGTTCGGGGTGTCGCTGGTCGAAGCAACCAGCGGGGGCGAAGGGCCCTCGGCCGGAAGGCCCGCAGGGGACTTGCCTTTCCTTTGGCTCGCGGCGGGTTGCTGACCCGCGGTCTTCGCCACCTTCGGCGGAGGGGTGGGCTGTCCGCCACCCGGCCGCTTCTTGGCCGGGACCGACGGGATGTCGCGCTGAACGGCATCCGCAGCCTGAGCTCGGGCGAGAACCCCGGGGGGAATCCGAGCGCTCTCGTAAGAGGGGTGAAGAGGGATGTCGCGCTCGCCTGCCAAGGAGAAGGGGTGAGATAAAGGGAAAAAGGGGGGTAAGTCAGAACAGCGACGAGTGGCAAACCTCCCCCTGGCGGGACGACGGCGAGGTCGTCAAGATGGCGGCGCAGGTACGCGACCTCGAAATTCTTCCCGGCGAAGAACCCACACAAGTCAGCCTCATGGCCCCCTAGGCTGGGCGGACGGTAGCTCTCCTCGCTAAGCTGCACCGGCGAGAAGGGGACGTTGCCGAAATCCCCTTTGACGAACAGGAACTTTTTGAGCCAGTTGTGACTCTTATTTACTGTCTCCCGCACCTTGAGGTGGGCGCTGGAGAAGTAGGCGGTCCCATCCCGGTTCGCCCGGAAGGAGAACAGTTTCCGGAAAACGGCGAGGCTGAACTCGACTCGCTCCTCTCGCAGGAAGCAGGCGAACCCCACCATAACGGCTATGGAGTTCGGGGTCATCTGGCCTAGGACGACCCCGAAATACTTCAGCACCTGGCGCACCTCGGGCCACAGGGGAAGTCGCAGGCCCACCTCAAAGTGAGTTAGAGGGATGGCGAGCTCGTCCCTAGATAAATCGTTGATCTTTTCTCCATCCACGGGCCGTCTCGCAGAAAAGCCCGGCGGAACGTAGTCGCCAAGAGCATCCAGGTACTCGCGTTCCGAGATGACGGCGTGAGGGAAGTCGTGCTCTGAGAAGGTCCAGGCGCACTTACTTCGTCCGTCCACGTTGCCGCCGCCTCCGCCCATTCCCACTGAATCGCCACCGAACGTGCAAGACAGATCCAGAAGGCGAGCACGAGCCGTACTTCGCGGGGAACAGGAAGCGAGAGAGCGTTTGGAATCGGTGAGGGAATAAGGGCCTGCAAGGCCTATTTATAGGGAAAGAGAAAGGGCGGGAAACTTCCCGCCGAAAGAGGGGGTGCAGATAGCAAAAATCAGCCTGACGTTTCGACTTCACGGCGCGCGGCCGTGCCGCCGAGGCCAGTCAGGCGTGGTTCTCGCCCGGCCGTGTCCGCGCAAAACTTGAGCGGGTGACTCTCGGCCCGCACCCATCCGGGATTCCGCGCGAGCCGGGAGACACCCGGCTGGCGAGCCCCTCGGCTCGCCCCCGCCCCGATCGGCAGGTCAGGCAGAATGAATCTCTCCCCTGTCCCGCCCCGCAGAGAGCAAAAGCAACAGCTTGGTAATTTCAATACACCTCAGCAGTAAAATATTAGGCCCATAGGCGGGCAAAGAGAGTTGCGAGTCGTTACAAATACAAGATAACTTTGCAATAACAGTAGAAACCCTGCGATATCCCGCGAGCGGGGGAAAAAGGCTGGATCAGTACTCGACCCACTTCCACCTGTGCCGCCGCTTCGTTCCCGATCGCGGCGGCACGCGAGGATTGTGGTAATCGCGAACCGCCACCAGCTCCCGCTCAGCCAGGCCGACTTGTTCTGTGGCGCTCCTAAGATGCTCCTCGGCTCGCGTAATGTGCACGCCCGGTGAAGTGACATCGTCGTCTTCTGCTGCGCGCGGGGGTCCCATCTCTATTGCTGGGAAGGGTTCCATCTCTTGCTCCTCTCTCACCTTATCCTTTGTGCTTCATGTTCTCAATTTCACTCGTAATTTACTTTTTATTAGTCATCTCACTAACTCCATGCAATGCTCTGTGACATTCCTTTCTCGTGTTTTTCAGGACCTGACAACTGGGAAGATGAATGGCTCTGGTAGCATGGTCAATGAACTCTATGTGCTCGACTCCAGCCTAGCTCCTCATCCTCCAACTCTTCATTTCAGCACTACTCATCCATTGTATTCCTCACATTGTTGCTCGGGCCAACCGTCTACTCATGTTATGAGATTGTTGTTTCCTGCTATGTTTCCTGCTATTTTTTATTCTTTTGTGTGTGATGTTTGTACTATTAACAAACATCATCGTTGTTGGGTTTATTGCTCCCAATATCTCTGATTTGTAAGAAGTCAAATAAGTAAATGATATACACCTGGTTGTATTTGATATATGGTTAAGTTTTATGTGCAGGGTGAAAACTTGAAGAAATGACTAAGTATAAAAGTGTCGACACTTCACAACTATGTCTACACTTTATAAGAGAAGTGCTGAGTACAGACTTGAAGCGAGTACAAAAGTGTCGACACACTCACAACTATGTTGACACCTTTGTAGGAGAAGTGTCGAGATTAGAAAGATACATGACAGCAGTGTCAAGACACAACACTTCACTCGACAGTTCAGAAAGCTGTGTCGAGACAATTCAGTTATCTTTGTACCTTGAATATCAAGTCAACAGTGTCGAGACTAGGGCTGTAAGTCGGAACCAACCGAACCTCCAAACCGAACCGAACCAAACCAAACCGCACGGTTTGGTTCGGTTTTAGTTACCCACAGTTCGGTCACGGTTTCATTTTGTGAAAAATCATGTGGTTCGGTTCGTTTCACGGTTTGAAATGTCAAACCGAATCAAGTCGAACAGAACCGAACCATATTAGCTATGGTACTATTCTATTAGAGATAATTATTTCATAAGCTCAGCTAAGCCATGTTATTAAAAATAAATGATATATAAATTAATAAGACTAAATGTTATTACTTATGTGTTATGACTGAGCGCCAAACTGGATAAGGGTTGATGCTCTTTCATATCCCTTTATTAAATTTATACAAAATTTGATAGCATCCTTAAGTCTTGCAGTTACCCAAAATCACTCAATTATTTTCAGACCTTTATAAAAATCAACGTTTCAAGTTACTTAAAAAACCAAATACTCTTCAATTTATGTTGTTTTAAAAAGGTCCTTCAATTGAAAGACGAGCATCTTATTCGATTTTCCTTCATAAGTATAACAATAATTAATGAACAAACTTTTATTCTTTTAAGTATTAAACCACTCAAACCGAACCGAACCAAACCAAACGGTTTGGTTCAGTTCCAATGGTGTTTGCGGATTGGTTCAGTTTCATATTTTTGGAACCACACGCGGGTGGTTCAGTTAGCGCTTTTGATAGAAAATCAAACCAAACCAAACCGCTACAGCCCTAGTCGAGACAATTCAGTTATCTCGACACCTTGAAGATCAAGTCAGCATCAAGTCAGCAGTGTCAAGAAGAGTCAACTATCTCGACACCTTAAAGCTCATGACAGTAGTGTCGAGACAGTACAACTGTATCAACACAATGAAGAACTGAAGTGCAGACTTAAAGATGTCGACACCAAGCAGACTGTAGTGTCGAGACAATTCAACTATCTTGACACAATAAAAATTTAAATTTTTGTCAAAGAAAATAGTTAAGTCCACAGGCATTGAGTGATGTCAACTCTCTCAACGCCATGCGATATAATTCGTCGAGTATTGCTGCCTAAGTCAAAGCCGCGGAATTCTGTCAAAGAAAAATAAGCTAAGTCCAGAAGTGTTGAGTGAAGCCAGTTCACTCAACGTCATATTGATTCTGTCAACGCCATAGAAGATAGACTGGAAAATTTGTTTAAGTCCACAGGCATTGAGTGAAGTCAGTTTACTCAACGCAAGATGACAGAAAGCTTTGAGTCAAACTCTAGCAGTTGTGGCTAAGTACAAAAGCGTTGAGTGATCTCAACGCTCTCAAGCCATGCAGTGAAGAGGCAGAAAATAGTCCAAGACAAAAAGCGTTGAGTGATAAAGCTACACTCAATGCTCTCAACGCCCTCAACGCCTAGGATGCAGAAAGAGCAGAAAGCTAAGCTAAGTATAAAAACGTTGAGTGAAGGTCATTCACTCAACGCCACTCAACGACAAGTGAGCTGCAAAATTGACTAAGTACAGAATCATTGAGTGAAGGTCATCCACTCAACGCCTGAGTGGATTCTAAAAATTTGGCCAGGTCCAGAATGGCTGACGTCAGCATGAGTCAGCAAAAGTCAACAAAGTCAACGCAGTTCAAACTCGTTGCGGGAAAGATGGAGTTTGCCATTAAAGGCGCTGGCGGCCAGCTGTTATCATATTCTGCATATGGTAGGTGGTAAATCGACAATTAAGGCGGGGTCCACAACGCAAAAGAGCCATTGATCGACGATCAATAAAAGGGAAAGATTGACTGGGTCAACAACAAGCAATTAGGGTTTTCTGAATACGCAAAGCGGCGGAACTTCGTCTTCTCCCTCGCCATTAACATCGAGCCTGAAGCACAAGTTCTGATCAGTCAACCTAAAAGCACAAAGAGATAGCTGTTTGAAGAAGATAAAAACCTTCAGATTCATTGTTTTCAATAGCAGATCAGAATCTTGATTCTGAGTTACTTCCAGCACAAGCAGCTCAGTACTGAAGACCTTGTCAACTTGTTGCTGCAGAAGATATGGATGAAATCTTCTCAGCCCAGGAATACAGACACAGAAGTCTCTCTGGTGTCAAACTGCAAACATCTTTTCTATTTTCTATAGGATCCTTTAGGTTCTGAGTTATAGGCATGATCTATAAAGGCTAAGAGTGTAGGACTCCTGTGAGAATCTGAGTTGTAGACCTGTGTTATAAAGGCTGCGGTAGGATCATTTGTGATCTGAGTGTAGGATCCATTTTGGATCTGAGTGTAGGGCTTAGGCCTGAGTTGTAGGATCCTTTGGATCCGAGGTAGGGCTTAGTGCCCGAGTGGTAGGTCTTGGAGAAGACTGAGAGACCTTGTGGGATCTGTGTTGTAAGCTCTTAGGAGCCGAGTGTTGGTGTTGTGCCTCATCTAATACACTGTTAGAGAGGTGAGAGGGACAATGGACGTACCCAAGATCGGAGAATCATTATAAACCAGCTGTGTCATTTGTGATTGATTTTGAAAGACTAACTAACCTAATCACTAAGCTCAGCAAAATCAGTTAAGGTTTAAATAAATCAAAAAGAGACCTAAAACATATTCACCCCCCTCTAGTTGTTTAGCTGACCTTTAAAACAAGACTTTTAATTGTACTACATTTAATAATGCTTTTTTACCTAGTTCAACCCCTTTTGCAGTTATTCATGCTAATATCTGGGAGCCTTGTCCAATACCTTTTATCTCTAGTTGTGTTTGGTTTGTTACTTTTATCGATTGTTTCTCTCGTACTACTTTATTATATTTGTTGCAGAACAAAAGTGATGTTTTCCTGTTTTTTGTATATTTCATAACATGATCTCCACTCAATTTCATACCACCATTAAAAGTCTTTGCAGTGGCAATGACCGCAAATATATAGATTCGCAGTTTGAGCAATATCTTGTTGATCATGACATCCTCCACCAGACTACTTACGCTTATTCCCCAGCTCAGAATGGTGTTGCTGAGCGAAAAAATCGTCATCTACTGGAGGACGCTCGTTGTCTGTTGTCTACCACGCATCTTCAAAAATTCTACCGGGGAAATGCGGTCCTTACTGCGACCTATTTTATTAATCGTATGCCCTCGTACGTCCTTGGGAATGCCACTGCTCTTAGCACTCTCCATGCGTCTCCTACTCAGCTTTCCCCTAAGGTGTTTGAATGTGTCTACTTCATTCACATCCACCACCCTCGTCCAATCGAACTCGATCCTCGCGCCCTCAAGTGTGTCTTTATTGATTATTCTCCCACACCGAAGGGGTACAAGTGTTTTCACCCACCTACGAAGATCTTTGTCACTATGGATGTCATGTTTTGTGAATCTGAGGCATACTACCCTGCCTCGGGTGAGCCAACTCCTTTACCCCTCATTTTGTCCCTCTGCCAATACCTCCGCAGTATCCTTCACTTCAGGGGAAGTCTCCACCAGTAGAAGTGAGTCCTCTTACAGTTTCACTACCTCTTCTATCTACTTCTTCGAGCTTATAGCCACAGGTATACACTCTGTGCATAAAGAGGACAAGCACACAAGATCCGACTATGCCTCCAAAGCCCTGATTGGATCCTGACTCGGGGCCTTTTGATCCACCAATTGCCCTTAGGAGAGGTATCCGCTCTTGTACTCAACATCTTCTCTCACATTATGTATCTTATGACTCTCTTTCTACTGCCTACAAGGCCTTTGTGTCTTCTTTTGCTTCTTTTTCAATATATGTATATTGGCAAAAGGCTCTAGAGGTCCCTATATGAAGAGAGGCGCTGGTTCAGGAAATGACTACTCTTGAGAAGAACCATAAATGAGATTTGGTGCATCTTCTCTAGGGAAAGAAGACCGTGCGGTGTACATGGATGTTAAATGTTAAACAAAACTCTCAAGAGATTGTCGAGAGGTGCAATGTAAGACTGATGACAAGGGATTATACACAAACCCTTGCTATTGACTATCAGAAAACATTTTCCCCAATGGCAAAGATGAACATTATTAGTGTACAACCCCGTGTCCGGCGAGCGGTCCCGCCAGGGAGGTCGAGCAGACCTAGCCCCGCGACCCGCACCCAAACGGCAAAAAGGATATACGACAGAAGGGCTGGCCCGCTCCCGCCCATTTCAAGCGAGCGAGCCGGCGAGGCGAGCGAGCGGGTCGCGCGGAGAATCACTGACCAAAGCGGATGGGTCTGGCGACCCGCGACTAGCGAGCCGATCGGGGGGTCGCGGTGGCCGCCGGCCAGCCCCCACACGCGACCTGGCCGCCGGTCCGCCCCGGCAGAAGACAGGCAGGTCGCGACGGTCCGGCTCGCGCTCGCCCGGGGAGAATAGGCGGGCAGCTGAAGCCAGGTCGTGCCCGCCTCCCGCGGAGGAGGATTGGAGGCGAGCTGACTCCCCAGGGGTGCGAATAGCCCCTTAGAACAGCGGAGTTTGGCTGTTGGCAGACCCAACCAAGGGCTTTTTGGTATTTCCAGGTCAGTTCTTTCGGTTATTGGCAGTTCAGATTCCAAAAAACTATAAATAAGACTCAAGGGGTACCTCAGAGGACACGCTTTGAGTGCCTCCTTACTCTCGTTTTCAAGTGCTCTCTGAGGGTACCTGAGCTCGGCTTCTGGCTAAGGAGGGGAAGCGCTCAGAGATCTTCCGGGTTTGTGGTGGGACCTCCCTGCCGAGCCCTTGGGTCTGTTTCTTCTTGTCTTCTTCGTTGTTTTTCTTGCAGGAGCAAAGTAGGCGCGAGACCACCCCTTCCCCAAGGGTCGAACTCCACAAGAGGCCGGATTCCGGTTTCAACATCTTGGTGCGGTGAGCGTGGAGAGTGGTCAGTGCAGAAAAGCTTCGGCGAGCTCAATGACGGGAGGACAAGGATCTGACAGGCAAGACTCGCCGCCCCCCCCCCCCCCCCCCCCCGCCTCTCGCAACGGTGGGGATGTTGGAGGACTTCAGGAACGAGGTGCTGGGCCTCGTCAGGATCGCACTCGGCGCGCGGGCCGAGTACTCGACTCTGGCAGCCCAGATCGCGGCCGCCCCCTCTTTGGGCGAGGACGCCCCTGGTCGGCGCGCCGGGAAGGAAGTGGCCGAGGAAGGCCGAGGGGGCGAGCTCTCGGGGCGCGAGCTTTTCCTCGGCTCGGTAAGCCAAGGCAGGTTCGACGAGCTGGGTCCGCGAGATTCGCCGGCTCGCCCAGTAGGGGGAGGCAGTCCTTTCAGCGAGATGGTCTCCTCAGCACCAGTACCAGAAGGGTTCAGGGAGCCCGAGATGTCTTACTACACCGGGAAGGGAGACCCGGTCCAGCACGTCCAATGGTTCGAAGACGTGGTCTCCATCTGTCAGATGTCAGACGGATTCAAGTGCCGTCTCTTCGCCATCACCCTCCGAGAGAAGGCAAGGGAGTGGTTCCACCAGCTCCCGGCCAGCTCCATCTACTGTTTTGAGGACCTACGTCGAAGATTCATGCTGAGGTTCACTACTTCGAAGAAGAGGAAGAAGGAGTCTGAGTCCTTGTTCCACATTAAGCAAGGAGTGAATGAGACGTTGGGGAGCTATGTGGATCGATTTCAGGAGGAGGTTACCCAGGTCCAGGAGATGCCGGGCCATAGTCTGATGATGGCTTTCAACCTGGGCCTGCAGCAGGGTTTTTTCCGAATGGAGCTGAAGAGAGTTCCCCCTCTCTCCTACGAGGAGTTGATGGAGAGGGCGGCAAGAGAGGTCGACGGGGAGGCGTCGAACCCGGAATTCACAAGGAAGCTGGCCAGGTGGGCGACGAAGGAGGAAAAGGAGTCGAAGGGAGGAAGAGGACAGGAAGAGAGAAGAGGGGAGCCTAGGCAGAGGGAGCAGAGGCAGCTCCAGTGGCAGCAGTAGCCGAGGTGGGGGCACCAGGAGCCCGACCGTCGGCTGGGCTGGAGACCTGAAGGGCAGGGGCAAGGGCCACAGAGAGGGTACTTCGGAAGGGGTCACTATCAGTGGAGGCAGGACTAGTTCCACCCACCGGGCTGGAGGCAGGGTCAGAGGCCCCGGCTCCCCGATCAGGAGGAGGCCATGGCCATAGCTTTGGAAGCAAGGAGGGGGATCATGAGGAGGAGGAGAAGGGAGTTCAGGGTGGAGCTGCCCTATTGCGACTTCCATCAGGAAGAGGGGCACGCAACAACCACGTGCCCAGAATTCTTGGAGATGAGAGGGAATAGGGAGCGGCAGTAGCAGCAGGAGGAGGCGCGGCAAGAAGTGAGAATCGAGGAGGTCCTGCCTCGGGCGGAGGAGGATCGTTGCGAGGACCGGGTTGATGTCGGGATCCGAGGAGGGATCGGAGTGATCCACGGGGGAGTGGGGATCGAGGCTTCCCGCAAGGCAAGCCTCCACACCATGTACCGGCGGAGCGTCGCCTCTACATCCCAAACCCCGCCGCCGGAGGAGAGGATCACCTTCTCCAGAAGTGATATGCCAGACCACGAGGATCCGTTCTGTGATGCGCTGGTCATCAAGGCCGCCATCGAGAATTTCACTGTCTCACGAATCCTCGTGGACAATGGAAGCTCCGTCAACGTCGTCTTCAAAAAGGCGTTTGACGCGATGAAGGTGGAGGCTAAGAGGGTGTTGGCCTCGGACGGGCCCTTATTCGGGTTCTCGGGAGAAAGGAAGGAAGTAGAGGGAGGAGTTGGCCTCCATGTCACCCGGGGGGGGCAGTCCCGAAACTGCAAGTTCGTCATTGTGGACGCCCCCAGCAGCTACATCGCAATCTTCGGGAGGCCCCTGATCAGCGCCTTCCGCTGCGTCCCCTCATCTTTCCATCAATGCTTGAAGTTCAACGCTGAGGGGGTGCAGGTCAGGGTTAGGGGGGACCCAGAGGTGGCGCGGGAGTGTTATGTCACTGCGGTGAACACCATCTCTTGGCAGGAGGGAGATGAGGAGATGGGGCGGAGGATGGAGGAGGTCGAGCAGGAAGCAGGAGGGGAGGAGCTGGGAGTGAAGGACTGCGCAGAGAAGGCGGCAGGAGGAGATCTGGAGGAGGTGGCCGAAGTAAGGGCCGTGGGAGGAGAGATGGAGGTAGAGGTCCCCGTTCCGGAGGAAGGGGACGCCGAAGGATGGGGGAGCGGTCCAGGTTGGAGGCGGCAGAGGAAGTGGTGGAGCTGGAGGTGCTCACCCGGGGAGGAAGGATGGAGAAGGTTCGCGTCAGCGGAGGGCTGACCCCGGAGGACCAAGGCAGGATGCTGGAGTGCATCCAGAAGAACGTGGACATCTTCGCCTGGAACGCCGCGGAGATGCCGGGGGTTGACGCGGATGTGGCCTACCACCGCCTCAACTTGGACCCGCGGACACGCCCCGTCCAGCAGAAAAAGAGATCCACGGCAGACAAGCTGGCGGAACCCATCAGGGAGGAGGTGGCGAAGCTTCTCAAGGTTGGTTTCATGTCCGAGATTCAGTATCCCGGCTGGGTCTCCAACGTTGTGATGGTTAAAAAAGGAGACGGTCGCTGGCGATTGTGTATCGATTTTTCCTTACTTAATAAAGCTTGTCCTAAGGACTGTTATCCTTTGCCTCGGATCGACGCGCTGGTTGACTCAGCCGTCGGCTTTTCTGTAATGAGTTTTTTAGATGCCTTTTCAGGTTACCATCAGATCAGGATGCACCCCCCGGACATCAAGGATGTCTCATTCATCACAGGGGACGGCTGCTACTGCTACAAGATGATGCCATTCGAGCTGAAGAACGCTGGGGCCACCTACCAAAAAATGATGGATAGGGTCTTCAAGGAGCAGAGAGGAAGGAACTTGGAGGTGTACGTGGACGACCTCATGATCAAAAGCCGGGATGTGGACTCCCACCTCCGGGACCTGGAGGAGACCTTCGCCACCCTGCGCAGATACAAGATGCGGTTGAATCCCTTAAGTGTGTCTTTAGGGCCAGCCGGGGAAAGTTCTTGGGGCATCTCCTCACCCCCGCGGGGTTCGAGCCGAATCCGGACAAGGTCAAGGCTATCTTGGAGCTGGGGTCCCCGCGGAACGCAAAGGAGGTCCAACGGTTGACGGGGAAGCTAGCAGGGCTGAGTCGCTTCCTTTCTCGAGCAGGGGAGAAGTGCTCCCCCTTCTTCAAAACGCTGAGGGGTGGTCAAAGGTTTGAATGGACCAAGGAATGCGAGGAGGCGTTCCAGGCCCTCAAGGCGCAGTTGACACAGGCTCCGCTTCTCCAAGGACCGAAGGAGGGGGAGGATTTGTTCTTATATCTCGGAGTCGGGACAGAGGCCTTGAGCTCCGTCTTGGTTCGTGAAGAAGGGAAGAGGCAGCTCCCTATTTATTACGTCAGCCGGGTCCTGAGGAAGGCCGAGCTCCGGTATCCGATCTTGGAGAAGCTTGCATTCGCACTAATCATCTCGGCTCGGAGGCTGCGACCCTACTTCCAGGCACACTCAATCCGAGTGGTGACCGACCATCCCCTCCGCAACATCTTCGAGGGGGTGGAGCATTCAGGCTGGCTGGCCAAGTGGTCGGTGGAGCTGAGCGAGTTCGATGTCTCCTTCGTTCCGCGGCTCTCGATCAAAGCTCAGGCGATGGCCGACTTCCTGGCCGACTACGTGGTAGAAGTAGCGGAGGAGGAGCTCACCCGCCAGACTCCTTGGAAGGTGAGGGTGGATGGAGCCTCAGGAAGACATTCTCTTGGAGTGGGGGTGGTTCTGGAAAGCCCTCAAGGGACTCAGATTGAGCAGACGGTGGTGGTGCATTTTTCCATTACCAACAACCAGGCCGAGTACGAAGCAGTGATAGCGGGGCTGCGCCTGGCCAGGGAGCTGGGGGTGCGGGATGTGGAGGTCCTAACCGACTCCATGGTGGTGACTTCCCAGATCAACGGGGAGTTCGAAGCAAGGGAGCCCACTCTGAAGTTATACTTGGCCAAAGTGAAGGGGGTCATAGGGACCTTCCAGACCTTCTCCATCCGACACGTGCCAAGGGGAGAGAATGAACAGGCCGACCAGCTAGCAAAGCATGGCCCCGGGTGGGGGGCACCATCACCGACCTATTCCGCCCCTCCATCGAAGAAGGGGAGCTCATGGAGATCGACCAGCAGGCTTCGTGGATGGATCCAGTAATAGTTTTCCTCTCCACGGGAGAATATCCGGAGGGGGTAGACAGGAAGAAGCTGAGGCACAAGTCCGCTTACTACCTCCTTAAGGACGGGCATCTATATAGGAAGACCCTCTCCGGGATGCTGGCTCGATGCGTAGCCGAGGGTGAGGCGCAGAGGATCTTGGAGGAAGTCCACTCCGGGGAGTGCGGGAGTCATTCCGGGAGTCGGACCCTGGAGGGGAGGATAGTCAGGCAAGGGTATTTCTGGCCCACCCTGGGCCGGGACGCCGCAGAGTTCGCAAGGAGATGTCATAAGTGCCAGCTGTTTGCCCCCCTCCAGCTACAGCCGGCCCAACAGCTCAAGAGTATCACGGCCCCCTGGCCCTTTGCAATCTGGGGAATGGATTTGGTTGGACCGTTCCCCCAGGCCAGCGGTCAGAGAAGGTTCCTCCTAGTGATGATCGACTACTTCTCGAAGTGGATGGAGGTGAAGGCATTGGCCAAGGTGACCTCCCAAGTGATCAGGAACTTTGTTTGGGGGGAGATCATCTGTCGCCATGGGCTGCCCCAGGCCATCGTCACAGACAACGGACCCCAGTTCGCCAGTGCCGAGTTCACCAGCTTCTGCGAACAGCTTGGAATCGACCTCAGGTTTGCCTCGGTCCACCACCCCAGGAGTAACATGCAGGTGGAGGCCGCGAACAAGATCATCGTCAATCTCCTCAAGAAGAAGGTGGAAAATTTGAGGGGGAGCTGGGTAGAGCAGCTCCTCGCAGTCCTTTGGGCCCTAAGAACCACCGCTAACACGGCTACGGGGGAGACCCCCTTCAAGCTCTCCCATGGGTGCGAGGCGGTGCTCCCCATAGAATTTGAAGTCCAAACGCCGCGAGTCGGGGCAGCCAGGGAGGGCCGATAGGAATGGCGAGCCGAGAACGAGGGGGAGCTGAGACTCTCCCTTGACATGGTGGAAGAATTGAGGGACCTTTCGACCATCCGACAGGAGGAGGTCAAAAGGATGATGGCAAAATACTTTGACAAGCACGTCAGGGTCAAGCAGTTCGCGGAAGGAGACCTGGTGCTGAAGAAGGTGGACGCGGCAGGGAGGTCAGCGTCCGTAGGGAAGCTCAACCCCAGCTGGGAGAGGCCGTTTATTGTGAAAGAAGCTTTGAAGTCAGGGGGCTATCGGCTCCAAAATATAGAGGGCGAGACCCTGAGTCTCATCTGGAGTGGAGACGACCTGAAAAGATTTTTTCCCTAAGCACCTGTAAGCAACACATTGGTTATAATGAATTCCTTTCCTCCCCCCCAGTATTGCCGCAGCCAGCTAGCATAGAGAATTGGAATGTGTTTGGACCCCGAGAAGATCCCGCTGCCAGGCTCCCACCTAGCTGGCAGGGCCGTAAGTCACTCGGTGTCATCCCTAGCCTCGAGAAGATCCCACTGCCAGGCTCTCACCTAGCTGGCAGGGCCGGAAGTCACTCGATGGAATGTGTTGGACCCCGAGAAGATCCCGCTGCCAGGCTCCCACCTAGCTGGCAGGGCCGGAAGTCACTCGGTGTCATCCCTAGCCTCGAGAAGATCCCACTGCCAGGCTCTCACCTAGCTGGCAGGGCCGGAAGTCACTCGATCGAATGAGTTTGGACCCCGAGAAGATCCCGCTGCCAGGCTCCCACCTAGCTGGCAGGGCCGGAAGTCACTCGGTGTCATCCCTAGCCTCGAGAAGATCCCGCTGCCAGGCTCTCACCTAGCTGGCAGGGCCGGAAGTCACTCGATGGAATGTGTTTGGACCCCGAGAAGATCCTGCTGCCAGGCTCCCACCTAGCTGGCAGGGCCGGAAGTCACTCGGTGTCATCCCTAGCCTCGAGAAGATCCCGCTGCCAGGCTCTCACCTAGCTGACAGGGCCGGAAGTTACTCAATGGAATGTGTTTGGACCCCGAGAAGATCCCGCTGCCAGGCCCCCACCTAGCTGGCAGGGCCGGAAGTCACTCGGTGTCATCCCTAGCCTCGAGAAGATCTCGCTGCCAGGCTCTCACCTAGCTGGCAGGGCCGGAAGTCACTCGATGGAATGTGTTTGGACCCCGAGAAGATCCCGATGCCAGGCTCCCACCTAGCTGGCAGGGCCGGAAGTCACTCGGTGTCATCCCTAGCCTCGAGAAGATCCCGCTGCCAGGCTCTCACCTAGCTGGCAGGGCCGGATGTCACTCGATGGCAATGATTTGCGACCCAGCACGAATCACGCTGTCGGGCTCCACCTAGCCGGCCAAGCCAGGAACTACTCGAATGGCGTTAATAGCAGATTGGAATCACGAAGATAAACCAAAAAGGGGGCTAACACGACCGCCCAGCCCCAAGAAAGACGGCCGAACGGAGGCGGGCACCTAGGCGAGAACCCGCAAGAGATTTGATAACTCAGGCAGAGGGAGAGCCAACTCGCCTCGCTTGGCGGGTGAGCAGCCACATCATCAGAGCTGGGCCGCAGAGGCAGGTCGCCCCGCACGGCAATAGCAAATATACGAATAAGGCGTGCGAGAGAGCATTTATAAAAGCAATAACAGGTGAAAATCGCGAAGTTTAGGCGCAGCCCGCACGTACATCTCAAAACAGGTAAACATACATGATAATATACATCTAAAAAACAAATGTCAAAAAGCGGGGGAGACGCGAGATCCGGGGCGAGAAGTCCTAGATGGGCTGGAAGGATTTGTCCCCAGGGTCCGGCACGGGAAGAAATAGCGCCGGCACCACGTCCTCCGCCGAGAGTTCCGCCGCCTCGCTCTTGAGGAGATCCGCGCATCGCAGCATTTGCATCGTGTACTTCGCGGCGCTGGCGGCGTTCTTTTGCATCAGCACCTCCAAGTCGTAGTCGGAGAAGTGCTCGAGCGGACAGACCCTGCTGTCCGGAGGAGGGACAGCGGCGGCGGCCTCCAGCTCGCGTACCCGCGCCTCCAACGCCGACTTGTCCTGACCAAGGGTGGCGATCTCAGCGCCCATCCGACTGGACGTCGCGGCATCCTGACAAGAGGAAGAGAAAGTTATAAGGTGGATTCACGAGAAAGGACGGTTGTCGAGGGTGAGCACATACCACCCCGCCCAAGTACTGCGCGAGGGACTCCTCTTCCGCGTCGGCCCGCCTCCTCTGAAGGTTCGCGTCCTCCTGAGCGAGCTTTTGGGCCTCCTCCCTCTCGTCCGCCAGCTTCTTCAGGGAGGTGGCGTTCCGCTCCAGTTGGGTGCAGCGCCTCCCTACCATATGAGCTAGCTCCAGGCCGCGTAGCTGGGCCCGCGCGCTCTCGTGAACCAATACCCGCGTCACCTCTTTGTCGTAGATGGCGGCGTCTTCTCGCGAGTACAGGCCGAACGAGAAGTTGTAGGCCTCCCCGCCGATGGTGTCCTGCTCCATCCAACTCGGCAGCAAGGTCGATATCGCGACGCGATTGACTCCTTGTCCCACGACAGGAGCGGGGCGCCGAGCTCGTCCAGATATCTCTCGCCGTAGCCAAAGTTGCGGTGACCCCTCGGCACCGGCTTCGCGGCAGCTTGAGACCCGTCCGGCGGCGCGGAGGTGCCCGCCGCCCTGTTCGGGGTGTCGCTGGTCGAAGCAACCAGCGGGGGCGAAGGGCCCTCGGCCGGAAGGCCCGCAGGGGACTTGCCTTTCCTTTGGCTCGCGGCGGGTTGCTGACCCGCGGTCTTCGCCACCTTCGGCGGAGGGGTGGGCTGTCCGCCACCCGGCCGCTTTTTAGCCGGGACCGACGGGATGTCGCGCTGAACGGCATCCGCAGCCTGAGCTCGGGCGAGAACCCCGGGGGGAATCCGAGCGCTCTCGTAAGGGGGGTGAAGAGGGATCTCGCGCTCGCCTGCCAAGGAGAAGGGGTGAGATAAAGGGAAAAAGGGGGGTAAGTCAGAACAGCGACGAGTGGCAAACCTCCCCCTGGCGGGACGACGGCGAGGTCGTCAAGATGGCGGCGCAGGTACGCGACCTCGAAATTCTTCCCGGCGAAGAACCCACACAAGTCGGCCTCATGGCCCCCTAGGCTGGGCGGACGGTAGCTCTCCTCGCTAAGCTGCACCGGCGAGAAGGGGACGTTGCCGAAATCCCCTTTGACGAACAGGAACTTTTTGAGCCAGTTGTGACTCTTATTTACTGTCTCCCGCACCTTGAGGTGGGCGCTGGAGAAGTAGGCGGTCCCATCCCGGTTCGCCCGGAAGGAGAACAGTTTCCGGAAAACGGCGAGGCTGAACTCGACTCGCTCCTCTCGCAGGAAGCAGGCGAACCCCACCATAACGGCTATGGAGTTCGGGGTCATCTGGCCTAGGACGACCCCGAAATACTTCAGCACCTGGCGCACCTCGGGCCACAGGGGAAGTCGCAGGCCCACCTCAAAGTGAGTTAGAGGGATGGCGAGCTCGTCCCTAGATAAATCGTTGATCTTTTCTCCATCCACGGGCCGTCTCGCAGAAAAGCCCGACGGAACGTAGTCGCCAAGAGCATCCAGGTACTCGCGTTCCGAGATGACGGCGTGAGGGAAGTCGTGCTCTGAGAAGGTCCAGGCGCACTTACTTCGTCCGTCCACGTTGCCGCCGCCTCCGCCCATTCCCACCGAATCGCCACCGAACGTGCAAGACAGATCCAGAAGGCGAGCACGAGCCGTACTTCGCGGGGAACAGGAAGCGAGAGAGCGTTTGGAATCGGTGAGGGAATAAGGGCCTGCAAGGCCTATTTATAGGGAAAGAGAAAGGGCAGGAAACTTCCCGCCGAAAGAGGGGGTGCAGATAGCAAAAATCAGCCTGACGTTTCGACTTCACGGCGCGCGGCCGTGCCGCCGAGGCCAGTCAGGCGTGGTTCTCGCCCGGCCGTGTCCGCGCAAAACTTGAGCGGGTGACTCTCGGCCCGCACCCATCCGGGATTCCGCGCGAGCCGGGAGACACCCGGCTGGCGAGCCCCTCGGCTCGCCCCCGCCCCGATCGGCAGGTCAGGCAGAATGAATCTCTCCCCTGTCCCGCCCCGCAGAGAGCAAAAGCAACAGCTTGGTAATTTCAATACACCTCAGCAGTAAAATATTAGGCCCATAGGCGGGCAAAGAGAGTTGCGAGTCGTTACAAATACAAGATAACTTTGCAATAACAGTAGAAACCCTGCGATATCCCGCGAGCGGGGGAAAAAGGCTGGATCAGTACTCGACCCACTTCCACCTGTGCCGCCGCTTCGTTCCCGATCGCGGCGGCACGCGAGGATTGTGGTAATCGCGAACCGCCACCAGCTCCCGCTCAGCCAGGCCGACTTGTTCTGTGGCGCTCCTAAGATGCTCCTCGGCTCGCGTAATGTGCACGCCGGTGAAGTGACATCGTCGTCTTCTGCTGCGCGCGGGGGGTCCCTCCAAGGCCGCGAGCCGGGCCGCGGTCTCGGCCTTGTCTTGATCGACCCTCTTCACAATCTCCTGAAGCAGCAGCGTGTGTTTCTGGAACAGCCGCGTCACCTGCCTCTTCATCCCCACCGCATCGGTCGGGTCGCCCAGGTAATCAGAAACACTGTCCACGTCGGGCGGAGGCGAATACCCTTCGCTCGTCTCGGTTTCGGAGGAAACCATGTTGTAGCCTACAAAAGGGCGATTCAGAAGTAGCGAGCGAGGACAAAGCCAACGGTGAGTACTAGCTTACCAGGGGTTGGCACGTCACCCGCGCCGACGGATGGGCGAGAGGAGCCCGGCCGACCCTGAAAGGTTTCTCCCTCGAGGGTCTCAAGAGATTTTCCCAGTCCGTGGGGAGCCGGCGAGCGGGGGGTTTCCGGAGGTGGGCGGTCCAGACCGGGGGGACTAGCAACCCTCTCAGACAATAAGGGAGGGGGGCGATCCTTTCCCCCGTTCCCCACCTCTTCACAAGGAATTGCCTGCAAGACAAAAGATCAGAGATACAGCAATAATCCGAGGAAGGTCACGTACCCCAGGGACGACCTCAACACCCGCCGCCGAGCTGGAGCCCGGACAGTTACCCGCCGGAGACCGCCTAACAATCTTTCCCTTCGTCGGCCTAAAGAGAGGGCCGGGAGACCCACGTGCTAGCCAAGGGGCGGCCTCTAAGGCCTCCTCCTGAGTCTTCAGGCCCGCTGCCGCCAGGCGAGCTCGCACCTCTTCGCTGACCGGCATCGAGAAACCGGTCTGTTCAAGGAAAATGAGGGGATCTGGGAAGCCCCCTTCTGGGCTCAGCGGTATATTTATAGCCGGACAGTGGGGCCCCACCAGAAGATTCCCTGCCAGCTCAGCACAGTACTCGCCGAACACGCGGGTTGGATGATTCTTTCCGAGCTTGAATCAAGCTCAAAAAGAGCGGCGATTGTGTACAACCCCGTGTCCGGCGAGCGGGTCCTGCCAGGGAGGTCGAGCAGACCTAGCCCCGCGACCCGCACCCAAACGGCAAAAAGGATATACGGCAGAAGGGCTGGCCCGCTCCCGCCCATTTCAAGCGAGCGAGCCGGCGAGGCGAGCGAGCGGGTCGCGCGGAGAATCACTGACCAAAGCGGATGGGTCTGGCGACCCGCCAGACTAGCGAGCCGATCGGGGGGTCGCGGTGGCCGCCGGCCAGCCCCCACACGCGACCTGGCCGCCGGTCCGCCCCGGCAGAAGACAGGTAGGTCGCGACGGTCCGGCTCGCGCTCGCCGGGGAGAGAATAGGCGGGCAGCTGAAGCCAGGTCGTGCCCGCCTCCCGCGGAGGAGGATTGGAGGCGAGCTGACTCCCCAGGGGTGCGAATAGCCCCTTAGAACAGCGGAGTTTGGCTGTTGGCAGACCCAACCAAGGGCTTTTTGGTATTTCTAGGTCAGTTCTTTCGGTTATTGGCAGTTCAGATTCCAAAAAACTATAAATAACACCCAAGGGGTACCTCAGAGGACACGCTTTGAGTGCCTCCTTACTCTCGTTTTCAAGTGCTCTCTGAGGGTACCTGAGCTCGGCTTCTGGATAAGGAGGGGAAGCGCTCAGAGATCTTCCGGGTTTGTGGTGGGACCTCCCTGCCGAGCCCTTGGGTCTGTTTCTTCTTGTCTTCTTCGTTGTTTTTCTTGCAGGAGCAAAGTAGGCGCGAGATCACCCCTTCCCCAAGGGTCGAACTCCACAAGAGGCCGGATTCCGGTTTCAACAATTAGGGTTTTTGTAATCCTGTGTTGTCTACAAGAGTTGGAATCTTTGGCAACTTGATGTGAAGGATGCATTCCTCCATGGAGATCTGGATTAGGAGGTCTACAAGTTTATTCCACCAGGTCTCACTCCATGAGGTGCAGAAGGGAAAGTCTGCAAACTAAAAGACACTATATGGGCTGAAATAATCTCAAAGAGCCTAGTTTGCAAGATTCCACAAAGCTATGGTATCATTTAAATATCATCAGAGCAATGTTGATCACACACTGTTCATCAAACATAGGACAGGGAAACTCACTGTCCTCATTGTATGTGTTGATGATATAGTCATAACAAGTGATGGCGTGGACGAAATCCAAAATCTAAAACAAAAATTGGTCAGGGAGTTTGAGGTCAAGGACCCGGGAAAACTCAGGTATTTCTTAGGTATTGAGATCGCAAGGTCCAAGCAGAGAATCTTCATCTTTTAGAGAAAATATACTTTGGACCTCCTTGATAAGATGGGAATGAGTGGATGTAGACCAGTTGACACCCAGATTGAAGAAAACCACTGATTGGGGCGTAATGATGGGGAGGTGAATGAAGACATCTCTGAGTCTTAGAGATTAGTGGGGAGGCTGATCTACCTGTCTCATACTCGCCTGAATATTTCTTATGCGGTAATCGTTATCAACCAGTTCATGCATGCTCTAAAGACACGCCATCTCGATGAAGCAGACAGAATTCTTAGGTGCCTCAAATCCTCAACAGGAAGGGGTATCTTGTTTGCTCTGAATTCATATCTAAATATTGAAGTTTACACTGATGGCAATTGGGTCGGGTCTGTTAAGGATCGACGATCAACTTCAGGATATTGTTCTCTCGCTGGGGAAAACCTTGTTGCTTGGAGGAACAAGAAGAAATAGGTTGTGGCAAGATCCAACACAGAAGCCGAGTTTAGAACTATAACTCATGCGATTTGTGAAGGCTTATGACTATGCTCCTTGATGAGTGGTCTTGGCCTTACTGAAGCAGGACTCATTCGGCTGTACTGTGACAATAAGTCAGCTATCATTATCGCCCACAACCATGTTCAACATGACCACAGTAAACACAATGACGTAGATCGACACTTCGGCTTTGTTTGGTTGGGTTGTTGCTGATGGTAAGCTGCTGATAGAAAAATACTGATTCCGAAAAATAGAGTTTTGTTAAAAAAACTATTTGGGTGAAATGGAGTTTGCAAAACGGAGTTTTCAAAAAGTTGTTTGAAAACAAAACAGAGTTTTGAGTGAAAATTTTTTCCCTATTTTTTAATTACGAACAATTTAATTTTTGGAATAAACATATTTTTTTTTAATAAAATAACATCAGCACCCAAAAAAATGTTCGATACAGATATTTTATAGTACCAACACCTGTCTTTTTGTCCTATGTTGTAGCTTCATACAACTGCTCTGCTATGATATTACGTAGCACTATCATCTCCTCTACACCACCTGCAATGTCAGTGCATGTTTCCTGCCGCCCTCACTAAAATCTCCTTTACACCACCTGCTCGCACTCACTAAAATCAATATCGATACGTGAATGGTGCCGACGAATGAAATTATGTAAAGTCATTGTGGTGAACACAATTTCTTCTTGTTTGTCAAAGCTTGGCATGTCCCGCAGTATAGCTCACTTGTTCTTCCAAATCCCGAATGATCGTTCAATCACACTTCTAAGTGATGAGTGTGCATGATTGGACATCTCTTGACGTCCTTCTGCTCGACGCCCACCACGAGCAAAGTCTGGTATATGTACCGTGTATCTTGATACAGTTTCAAGTAGCCTCTTTGTAGCGAATAACCAGAATCCACCAAGTAATATTTTCCTATAAATTATTAAAAATTATTTAACAACAATTTTTTTATATTAATTAATAAACAAACTTTTTTTGGCAGTTACCTGGAGGAGAATGTGGGAAGTTGTAACGGGGATCACTTATGGCAAAATTGAAAATGCGACTATCGTGCGCTGATCCCTCCCAACGCCGCCCTTGCGTGATCTTGAAGAGAGCAATTGTCTCCTTCTTCCTCTTCTTGGACGTCACAAACCTTGCCATCAGGCCCCGACGTAGATCCTCGAAATAGTTAATGGAGCCGACAGATAACTAACAGAACCAATCTCTCGCATTACCCTTGAAGGTAATGGAGAAGAACATGCACTTGAAGGCATCAGTCATGTTGCGAATGGACACCATGTTCTCGAACCATTGGAGATATCAGACTGGGTAATCTCTGCCAG
>CM077165.1:167976492-168043992 GCA_039583875.1 Platanthera guangdongensis | reverse complement strand
GAGGAGTGTGGTCACCGCCCAGGAGATAGCGACACCGCCCCAGCTCGCGCGATAGCAAAAACACCGTCTGCTGAGTCCGCAAGGACTTAGCCGGATACCAAGGAAAACCGCCAGGAGCAAGGCAAACATTGGCGAACCCTCTCCAGTCCGCCCAAGCTATGCGGACAAGGCATCAGCCCGCAAAGCTCCAACCACTACAGGACAGCAACTCCCTTCAATGGCAGTCCGCACCAACCCGAGGCAGTCCGCAAGACTCACACCTCAATCCGCCATAAGTCCACGACCAAAGGTAGACAGCAACAGTCCGCCCGGTCACAGCGGACTTGGCGGATACCGCGGACATCATGGTCTTGGCACAAAGTGTGACCAAGTCCAAAACCATCAAAGGCCAATGCGAGCATGACGGACGCAAACCCCCGTCCGCCAAACACCGAAGCACAGACAGCCAGCAGTCCGTAGGCTCCTCGCGCTTCTGTCCAACGCAGCAACCAAACCCGGACTCTAAAACCAGTCCGCCAATCGATCTCCACAGCAAGGCACCTGCTGTAACACCAGAGCTCGACAAGGCATCAGTCAAGCTCTAAGTTCAGTCCGCAACAGCCCACACCGCGGACACATCAGTCCGCAAGCTTCCCGCGGACACGAGCCAAACCGCCTATCAGCACAAGCTTGCACCCGCGGCCACTGAGCAATGCACCAGTCCGCAAGCCTCCATACGCTCAGGCCGCTCCTTGGCAAAGCCAAACAGCAAACACCCTATCCGCAGAAACCAGGCCGCATAGTCCGCGGACTCCATGCAAACAACCCGCTCAGAAGACAGCCGGCTTTCACTAGACTTTCCACCAGACCGCACATCACTGTCCGCCCAGTCCGCCTAGTCCGCCAAAACTGTCCGCCCAGGCCGCCCGGCCTGTCCCGTCAACCACTTCCACTTCACAAAATTCAACATATGATGTGCCTCAAGATATGTATATTATTTTATATATATATATAATATATATATTTATTTATATTTATATGAAGAAACTCAGTTTGTTCTCAACCAAATTAATTAATATTTCACATCGATTTTCGGTATCAACAAGGAGGTGAGATCACACCACGGCTGAATTGAGGGAGAATTTAATTACCAAGTAAAAAATCTCGATCAAACAGCTAGCCGGCGTTTAATTAATTCACCACAGCCCCTTCAATGGAGGCTGTGATGATGATCAGGCCACGGCCAAAATGGGTTCTGGTCATCCATCCCGCACAGCAAATTGCTCAAGTTTTCATCCGCCACCACCGCTCCGTGCTCGATCTTGGCGCACTGAAGATCCAGCCTTGATGAGACGGGAAGGAGCCCCGGCGATGGCAGAATCGCAGAGAAGAATGGTATGTCATGCAGGGCGTGATTCAGCCGACTCTCGGCGGCGGCGGCGGCGGCCGCCGCACTCAAAGTTCTTGAAATGTCCAGGTTGATCTCAGAGCTGTTCTCGCTTCTGTTGCTGCATGATCCCTCTGTTTCCTTATTTAGGTTGATGAGCTGATCAGGCGTTTCTTTGCCTTTCAGAGACAGGATCTGCAAGTTTTAATTGGACTTCAATGAACAGCGTTCTAATCATATATATGCGCACGGAAGGAATTATTAATCTATCTAGGAACACAGAGTAGTATATAATAAGTAGTGCCCTTTTTTCTGAAAGTTCACATTTTTGGGGAGAAGGAGCAGAGAAAGCTGATCGATCATAAGAAATATTAATTAAAGAAAAAGTAAAGAGTAGTACTGATCAGGATCTTGTGGAAACGAATCATGATATATATAATTAGCCCAATCATTAAAGCTAGCTATAAGCCCCAAATCAAATTAAGATGAGGCTGCAGCTAGCAAATCAATAAAGCTATGTAGCCAAAGGGGGGAGAATAATGAATATGTGTATATGTGTATATTATTATGAAGGAAATGTACCTGGGCTTGAAGAATCCTGTTATGGGAGTGGAGGGCATCATTCTCTGCTTTGATGGCATCAAACCTGGACTTGAGGGAGTCGAAATCCTTCTCCAGCTGCTTCGTCTTCCACCTGGCCCTCCGGTTCTGAAACCAGATTGCAATCTGCCTGGGCTTCAGCCCCAGAGCTCTGGCCAGATGCATCTTCCGCTCCGGCTCCAGCTTGTTCCCCTGCTCGAAGCTCTTCTCCAGCGTCCTCACCTGCTCCGCGTTCAGCCTCCTCTTCTTCGCTCCCCCGGGCTGCTGCGAGCACTCTTCTTCTTCTTCTTCCTCCTCCTCTTCGAAGACCTCCTCCTCTCCGTCGCAACCCTCCATTAAGCCGGTGCCGCCGCCACAGGGATGAACGGAATTATTACAGGGTGCGGTGAGAAGGTGGTGGTGGTGGTGGTGGCCGTGATGCATCTGGAGAATAGTACTGAAGCCGGCTGCAGGAGGGAAGAAGGGGGCGGAGGAGGAGGAGGGGACGATGCCGTTACATGATGAAGCCGCCATGTTCTCCTCCTCATCAAGATGAAGCATGGGCTGCGCTTCTCTGCTGCCTCTGTTCACTTTTGGGAAAGGCAGAGGAGGAAGTTGAGGAAGAGACCTGGGCCTCTTTCAAAAGATGGGAGAAAATGGGGCCATGAGGATGGGGGTGCTCAGCTACAGAGACCGGCCAATTAAGATCCCCAGCTGATTTATGTACAGTGCAAATAAATACAGGTGGATAAACACTGTATTAATTTGTCTCTCAAAAACTGTATTAACTTTAGGATAAATTTTTGTATTCCTATAAATTTGGCCATGTGTGTGTATATTATACATATATACATATAATTAAGGATAGGAGAGGGAATCCAGAGCGAGGTAGCAATTAAGGAATACACTATAGATCGATCATATTTTCAATCATTCAAAGAGTTTAATTACCTACACACGTGGCAATGAGTAAATTAGCACGGGCGGGGCGGGGCGGGGCGGGGCGGGGCCCAGTAGAGAGTAGAGAATAGGGAGTAGTGTGGGGGACCACCTATGTATATATATATATATATATATATATATATATATATATATATATATATATATATTATATATATATATATATATATATATATATATATATATATATGTAGATTCCAGTTGAGTCAAAGTCATATACTGACTGACGGACGGACGGTGTTAGGTTTTAATTGTGGTGTGGGTAGCAAAATTCTTGTCCGGCGATGTTAATTTCACATTTACTGGCTGCAGCCTGCAGCTAGATCTTAATATATTGGTGGGTGGTGATAAAAGATGGGTACATACATGGTTGGGTTGCGTTGCGTTGCGTTGCGTTGCGTTGCGTTGCGTTGCGTGGTGTGTAATCACACCAACAAGACTTTGCCACTACCTTTGCTGTACCTTGGATGCTTATATTTTTGTCTGCGCTCATACTTATCCCATTGACCCTAAAGACATCTTCTATCTATAAGAAGAAGCCCTAAGCTGCCAAAACAATCATGGACGTCCGTTCAATTATTTCGATCGCGACATCTCACAACCGGTTTAGCATATCCGTCCCCAAATGAGTCTCATTATTTACAATTGATGGGGTCCTCCTCTCTAAATTTCGAGTCAAGTCAACAGACCCAAGCAGCCACGGGCGGACCCACCTTCGGACACACCTAGGCACGTGCCCGGGTGTGATTTTTGGCGGATTTCACCGGGCGAGATAATTTTATCATCGCATCGCTGCCACTTTGCCCTTTCAGCGCACTGATTTTGCCCTAGCCCGTCGCTGCTCCCTAACCCGCCGCTGCTCCGCAGTCCCTAGGCTCACCGTCCTCAAGCACGGATCTTGCACACGTGAGGTAACTGTCCATTCCTGCATTGTGCTGATTGGTTGCGGGTCTACGAAAGTTTGCAACCATGAACCGTGCTTAAAAATTAGGGTTTCCTTGAAGTATATGGTCGTGCCAATGGTGTCAATCAGCAAGTGATTCTATGAATTTTTATGTTATTTGGTTCTGTCCAGAATGATTCCAGGGGAGAAAATGTCCACCAATTTTTCAAAATCAAAATCAGTACTACAGGTACTATTGGATACTTTTTAGTTGAAAATTGTGAGTATGATGGTTGATTTTATGCTTATATTTTAAAAATGATAAATTCTAAAAAATTTCAATTCCAAAAATTAATTCTTTTGCGCAGCCGAACAACATTTAGGTATCAATTCTAGCTCTGTTCACTAAATATTATTCTATAGCCGAACAATAGAATTTGTTTTCTACATAAAGCCAATTCCTGCAGATATTGGTTTTCTGACAAAGTCAATTCCAAAAAACCAATGTCTGCACGTTGTTGGAACATGAGACCGGGTGGTTAGTCTTTCTAGTCGCAGCGGCCTGTCTAGTCAGCGATTTGGCGGTTTGGACCAGCGACCAGTCTGGTAGCCTTCCCAGCGGCTTAGTGAGAATCCGTTGTAGCGTCCTGGTGGTTGTCCGCAGCAGCGGCCTGATGGCTGTCCGCAGCAGTTGCCTGGAGGTTAGCCGCAACTGCGGTCTGGTGGTTTGCCGCAACAGCAGTCTGGAGGTTAGCCGCAAAAACGGTCTGGTCGTTAGCAGCAACAACGGTCTGGTGGTTAGCCACACCAGCGGTCTGGAGGTTAGCCGGGGCAGCGGTCTGGCGGTTAGCCACAACAGCGGTCTAGAGGTTAGCCGCGACAGCGGTCTGGCGGTTAGCCTCAGCAGCGGTCTGGAGGTTAGCCGCAGCAGCGGTCTGGCAGTTAGCCGCAGCAGCGGTCTGGCAATTAGCCGCCACAGCGGTCTGGCAGTTAGCCCCCGCAGCGATTTGGAGGTTAGCCGCAGCAGGTGTTCAGAGGCTTCCCAGGAGATTGTATTTGTTGTATAGTCTGGCAGTTTGACATGGTCAAACCTCCAAGCCCGTGCAGCTTGTATTTAGTCACACATCTCTCCCGTTTCTAGAAATAAGGAGACATACCTATGTAATAATTATCCTTTTGGAGCAAAACATTTCCCCTTATTTAGCTCTTTTTTTCATGGTATCAGAGCTAATCGCTCTTTTGCTCCAATTTGCGAGCGGTTCTCTTTTCTAACCACTTCCAATTTCCTTCTGTTCGCACGGCTTCTTCTGTTCGCACGACTTCTTCCAGCCCTGCCCTCCCTTTGCTTTCTTTTTTGTTTGCGCAGCTTTGCTGGTGTTCACGTGTTTTCTTTCTCTTGTGCTCCTGCAGGTTGTTTTTCTTCTCGGGTGGTCTCCTTTTTCTTGTTCATGCGGTTTGTTTGGTTAAACCGTGCGGCTTGTTGTTGTTCTTTATGGACACTCCATCTTCTTCCACTTTGTCCGCTCCTCTCTCTCTTTCTTCTACTTATACTTCCGGTAATTTGGGTACTACTTCTAAGCTTACATGTCCAAATTACCCTGATTGGAGTGTGTCTTTTATTTTCCTGTTGCGCTCTCAGCGTAAACATCATCATTTGACAAATGATCCTCCTCCTTTTGGCTCTGCTTCTTTTGATGATTGGGAAGCTGCTGATGTGTTGGTACGTACTTGGGTGGCCAACAGTTTGTCTGATGAATGTCTTCTTGTCATTAGACATGATCAAACGGTCAAGGCTGCCTGGAATCATCTTGCTGCTTTGTGTTCCAAGGGAGCACAAACTTCGAGCATTTATACTCTTTATGCGGATCTTTTTGCTCGACCCATCATGACTCATGCTCCTGCTTATCAGGAGGTTCAAACTCTTGGTGCTGAACTTATTCAACATCGACCTTTTTCTGCTGATCTTGCTGAGTAGCATAAACACTTTCAGGAGCTTTTTGTAGTTTGCTACTTACTTTGTCTACTTGAATCGTATGATATGATTCGACAACAAATCCTAGGAGAGGCGGACACTCCGACTTTGGATGCTACTGCTGCTCGTATTTATGTTGTTACAACTCTTCAACATCCTTTGCTTCCCTCTCCTTCTAATGATCTTATCGCTCATCCAGCTCGTCATGACAACTCTGGTGGTCGAGGTGGCCGTACTGGTGGCCGTGGTTATTCTAAGTTTCTTTGATCTCATTGTGGCAGAGTTGGTCAGTTGGTTGATCGTTGTTGGACCAAACATCCTCACCTTCGTCCTACTTTAGCTGATTCTGCCAAGAAGTCTACTTCTTCTCTTTCTATTTCTGGTGCTGCTTAGTTGACTACTACGGGTAGGTGGCTCATTGATTCTAGTGTTACTAATCATATGACGGAGAATTCTTGTATTTTCTCTTCTCTTGACAAGAGTAACTGGTTACCTCTGGTTCTTATTGCTGATGGTTCTCCTTCTCTGGTTCATGGGTCTGGAACAATGCATGTTACTCATTCTCTTCAGCTTCAGGACACTCTTTATGTCCCAAATTTTCTGTGTAATCTTCTTTCTATCTCTGTTCTTTGCAAACAGTTGAATTGTGAAACTATTTTCACTACCTCTACTTCTGCTTTTCAGGTTCCTTACTCCAAGGAGACGATTGCTACTAGGACTGAAAGCAATGGCTTGTTCTACCTTGATACTTCTTCTGCTTTTTCTGCCTCCTCTTCTTTACTTCAGTGGCATATTTGGCTTGGATACCCTCCTTCTCGTATTCTTTATCAGCTTCTGCCTGATTTACCTCGAGGATACTCTTCTCTTCATCGTGAGGCGTGTCAATTTGGCAAACATCACTGGCTTACTTTTTCTACTAAGCATGGGCGTAGTTCTTCTCGTCCTTTTGACCTTGTTCATTTAGATATATGAGGTCCTGCTCCTATTCAGACTGTTGGTTGGGGTAATTTGTAATTTTTTACATTTATTGATGGCTTTTCTCGATGTACGTGGTTATATTTGATCCAAGAACGCTCTGAATTTTTTTTATTTTTACTGCATTTTATAATAAAATTTGTACACAGTTTGATACCTTTATTAAAAATTTTCGAACTAATAATGCTAAGAAGTATTTTAGTCATCAATTTACAACATTTTGTATGCATCATGACATTATTCATCAAAATACTTGTCCTTACACGTCTCAACAGAATGACATTGCTGAACGTAAGAATCGTCATTTTCTGAATGTAGCTCGTAGTCTTCTCACTCATATATATGTTCTCAAATCTTATTGGGGTCACCTTGTTCTTCGCTCTTATTTTCTCATTAATCGAGTTCCGTCTTCGGTTCTTAATGAAAAGACATCATTTTTTATCTTGTATCCTGATGTGACGATGTTTCCTTTACCTCCTCATGTCTTTGGATGCACATCGTTTGTCCACTCTCCTTCTGCTCGTGACAAACTCTCTCCTCGTTCTGTTAAGTATATTTTTCTAGGTTATTGTCCAACACAGAAAGGATATAAGTGTTATGATCATGTTCTCCCCAGACAGTATGTTTCTGCATATGTCACTTTCTTTGATGATGCTTCTTTCTTTTCTCCTTACTTTATTCTCACTTCTTCTAATGAATCGGCTTCTTTTTCCCTTGTCTCAGCATCTTTTCCAGAGCATGCACTTCCTTCTTATCCTTTTATTTCTTATTCTCCTCCTGACTCTTATTCTTTTACTGAACCGCTGCCAACAACTCCTAGTCCAGTAGTCACTCCTTCGGGTGGAAATAATACAGTAGACATGACAGACCTTGATCTTTTGATTACTCTTCGCAAAGGTGTTCGTTCATGCACACAACCTCCTCTTCGGGATGTGGTTTCTTATGCGCAACTGTCTCCTCTGTCTAAGAGATTTGCTCTAGCTCTATCGGTGAATGTTCTCCTCGCCTCCTATAGTGATGCTCTGACTATTCCTCATTGGAAAGATGTTATGAATGAAGAGATGAAAACTCTTACTAAACAGGGTACTTGGTCTCTTGTTCCTACCCCTCCTGAAGTTAATGTGATTGGTTGTTGTTGAGTCTTTATCATCAAATTTTTCCCTGATGGTACAGTTGATCGATACAATACTCGGCTTGTTGCTAAAGGGTTTACGGAAACCTATGGTGTGGATTTCTTTGACACATTCTCTATTGTTGCTCGAATTACTACGATCCGTGTCCTTTTTTCTATAGCAGTAAACAAGGATTGGGAAATATCTCAGTTGGATGTAAAGAATGATTTTCTTTATGGTGATGCGAATGAGATAGTCTATATGGAGCAATCTCTTGGGTATGTTGCTTAGGTGGAGTCTCAGGTGTGCAGATTGAAGAATGATATCTATGATCTTAAACAAAGCTCGAGGGCCTGGTTTGACAAATTCAACGAAGTTATTTCTGCTATTGGATTTGTTCGGAGTGTTGCAGATCATTCTTTGTTTATTCGGAAAACCTCGGCTGGCTTTGTTGTTCTTGTAGTATATGTGGATGACATTCTTCAGACAGGGGATAATAGAAAAGGAATTGACATGATCAAGAAGCATCTGCTTCAATATTTTATTACAAAGGATATGGGGTCTCATAAATACTTTCTGCGGATTGAGATATCTCAGAAGCCTAGATCTATTGTTCTTTCATAGTAGAAGTATGTCTTAGATCTTTTGGAAGAGGCAAGTCTTCTTGGGACTAAACCTGCTCGGTCTCCTATGACTATTGGAGATGACAAGTGCTGGAGTGAGACTTCACCTCTTCCTGAAGATATAACCAGATGCAGACGTCTTGTCGGTAAACTCATTTATCTGACAGTCACTGAAAGTCTTTGTTTGCAATGGTAGCTAAACCACCTAGAGGGGGGGTGAATAGGTTTCTAGGTTTTTAGTGTGTCTTTTAACTTTTATAATTTTAGGTTGTGATGGGTGATCTACTTCCTAGTGCTTTCAAGATATTCACCTAGATGACACAAGATTTTATAGTGATTTCTCAGATTATAGGTACGTCCACTGTCCCTCCCGCCTTTCTAACAGTGTGTTAGACAAGGCACTACTCCAATATCTCAGCTCATAAGAGCTTACAACATGATCCTGCGGGACCACTCAGTCTCCTTCAAGACTTATAACTCGGGCACAGAGCCCTATAACTCAGTAGTCAGAATACCACCTACCTCAGGCCAAAAGGTCTTACCACTCAGGCTGGGAGGATAGCCCTACAACTCAGATCTAAAGGATCCTACAACTCAGGCCAAAGCCATAACACTCAGATTTATAACAAATCCTACAAACTATGCCTTTATATTACAGGCTCACAACTCAGATCTAAAAGGATCTTATAGAGAGAAAAGGGTTGGTGTTAATTTGACACCAGAGAAATTATCTATGTGTCTTACTCCTTCTATCCGGAGAAAAATCAGTCCAAATTTCTTCTTCACAGCTCCAGAAATTATCTTCAGGAATTGCTCAGCTTGGGCTGTGAAGTGGATGCAGCTAGGGTTAGCCTTGCTGCTCCTTCTTTCTTGATGTTGATGATGATGACGACAATAGCTAACTGGAAGAACTTTCGAGTCGATCGATTTGAGCTTTTTGCTTCTTGTCTCAGCAACAATGGCGAGGAAGACGATGACAATCTTCCTCCTTTCGAAAATAATAACCCTAAAAGTTCGTGATTCCATCTCCCAATTTTCTTCCTTTTATCTTCCGTTGATTAACGACTATATGACATGTGGGCCGGGCTTTAATTAGCGGTGGATTCCAGCTTTCCCGCACCTAATTTTAATTGTGTTGACTTTTGTTGACTTTGGCTGACGTCAGCATTCGTGGACTTAGCCAAATCTTCAGTTCCATCCCAGGCATTGAATGTGTTGAGTGAACAAGCTTCCCTCAACGATTCTGGACTAAGTCCTTCTTCTATTTTCTGAAGTGTTGAGTGCGTTGAGTAAACTGGCTTCACTCAACCCCTCAGTACTTAGTCAATCTTTATACACTTGTTAGGCGTTGAGTGCGTTGAGTGAATTGGCTTCACTCAACGCCTTTGGACTTAGTCAATTCTTTTTCTGTCTGAAGGCGTTGAGTGAGCTGGCCTCACTCAACGCTTCTAGATTTAGCCGATTTCTTTACTTTCTCTGGCTTGGGCTGAAGCACCTGATTCAACGCTTCCTTCTTCGGGCGTCGAAGGTCGTGTTCACTCGACATTTCTAGACTTAGTTGATTTTCTACTTTCCACTGCTTAACCTTTGACAAACTCAGCTAAACACGCCGCTTCTTGATATATGGCATTGAGAGAACTGCTTTCACTCAACTCCTGTGGTCTTAGCTACAATATTGTCTCTGTAATCTGCTAGGCTTGGACTGTCCTGTCTTTACTTAGCGCTTTTGTTATCTGGCGTTGAGTGAAATGGCTTCACTCAACACCTTGTGGACTTAGCTTATTTTTTGTCTTTGTCAGCATTCTTTCTTGACAACTAGCGTTGAGTAAGCTTGCTTCACTCAATGCATGTGGACTTCGTCGAATATTGACACCAGGCGTTGAGTGAGCTTGCTTCACTCAACGCTTGTGTACTTAGGCAAATTTCTATCTTTCCAGCCAGCTTCTTTGTGTCTACATGTCATTGTCACTTGAGTCACCTATCCAATCAATGTGTCAAGGAGCAACCTGCATGCATGAACTTGAACATACATCAAATATAACTATGTGTATATCATTGACTTACTTGACTTCTTACAAATCTGGAACATTGGAATCAATGAACCCAACAATCTCACTCAATGTCTGGTGTCGATATCGTTGACATGTCCAATCATTGACTTTTTTGACTTCTTACAAATTTGGACTCTTCTACAACTTGATTTTTCAAATTATAGATTCTATAGGCCTTGCTATAATTGTTGTACCCAACAAAAATCTCTTCATAGGACTTGAAAACAAACTTAGTCACATATGACTTTCCATTGTTTAGTATATAGCACTTACTACCAAATATCCTGAAATAGCTCAGGTTTGATTTTCTGCCCTTCAAGATCTCATAGGGAGCCTTCTTATGACTCTTGGTGATAGAAGCACGGTTAAGGACATGACATGCAGTATTAACTGCCTCAACCTAGAAATATTCTAGGAGAGATGTGTCACTCAACAAGGTCCTTCCAACCTCTATGAGTGAAAATGTTTTAGTTGTCTTACCTAAATCAACTAGAGGAGGGTGAATAGGTGAATTGTGTGTCTTTTGTGGAATAAAAAATCAACCAAGCAATCACATACAACAGTAAGAATTATAGCGGTTCTCCAACCTTGGGTACATCCACTTTTCACTCACCAATCTAGCGAAACACTAGACTCAGCTACTCCACTAATCTCGGATTGAAAACAATCCTACACCTCGAAACAACGTTCCGACAACTCGATCTGAAAACTGGATCTACACTCGGAAGATAAAAACTTTCTACAAGAACTCGGAGAAAAACAACTCTTACAACTCGTAGAAAGATCTCCTACAAGAATAGAATGAAATAATGAATACAAACAGTGATATATTCTCAGATCTGAAATCCTTCTGCCTGTTCTTCTTTCTTTGAGCTTTGCGGCTTTATCAGAATTTGTTGAAGAAGAATCGACAATCTCTGGATCTAAAAATCTCTGGACTCACACGATCAAGTAAAAGATCTGTCATTAGAAAAGAAACTCGATCTGTGAATTAAATTTCTCTGAATCGATCCGGATCGAAAGCGCTTTGGCGATGAAGAAGATGATCGGCGGCTCTCGATTTGGAAAGAAAGAACGAATTCAAAAAAACTTAGAAAATACTTCTTGCGGTGGCTGAATTCTTCTTAATTTCTTCTTAAAACTTCATAGGGTTAGTCGAAAATGACAAGACCTTTTATAGGATTACCCTAACGGTCATAATCATCATTAATGACATCCACATGGACCAATCACGAGTTAATGATGTTTGAAATAACCGTTTGTCTGGACTTAGCAATTTTCAGAAAATCAGACCAGGTGTTCTCGAGAAGAAGAATAGTACTCGAGAACAAATGAATTTTGTTACTCGAGAACAATAAGGACGTTCTTGAGAAAAAAGACTTAGAGAAAAATGATATGGAGGAAGAAAACAGCTTTCTCAATAAAGAAGAAAAATACTCGAGAAAAATAGTTGATTGTTCTCGAGAAGAAAATATATTGTACTCGAGAACAAAAGGCTGTCTCGAGAAAAGTACTTAGAAGAAAATATGTGGAGGTGGAAATCTACAGTGTCGAGAATGAAAAGAAGTACTCGAGAAAAATAATGTTTTGTTCTCGAGAAGAAACATCCTATTACTCGAGAATAAATAATCATCTCGAGAACAAATAACTAGCTCTCGAGAAAAATACTCTGGTTCTCGAGAAATGACTTCTGCATCTCAAGAACAAAGGATAGTTTTCTCGAGAATAATATTAGTCTTCTCGAGAAAAAGACTTGGAAAAATATTTGTCTGGAAAAGAAACATCCCGAGAAGAAATGTCATATAGTACTCGAGAACAAAAGCCCTTCTCGAGAACAGCATGAAGCTTTCTCGAGAACAACTTTTGTCCTCGAAATGAAGACAAGTCTTACTCGAGAAATTTCATAAGTCCTTCTCGAGTACAACTTATAGTACTCGAGAAAAAGAATTAGTCTTTTTCTGAAAAACTTAAAATCTTGATACTTCATAAAAAATCAGCATCCATCTTTTCTCTTGCCCTTAATGCTTGAAAAATAAAGTGTGTCCCAATAGAGAGGCTACACATGAGACAACATCATGGATCACACAATGCGGGATTACATTATATGATCCTGTGTTTGGAGACTCATTGTAGACTGATATTAGTCTACACTTAGCAATTAAGTCCTGTAAACACTTAACAAAAAGAGCATCAAATACAAACTTAATTCATCTTAGTTTAAGGGTGACTTCATACAAATTTGAGTTATTGTGGATGCAATACCCAATAATGAGAGTCCTATTCTTTCTCTTAGCAATCCCATTTTGTTGGAGTGTTCTGGTAGAGGAGAATTCTTGGTGAATCTCTTGCTCTTCACAGAACCTTGTCATGCATTCAGACTGAAATTCAGTCGCATGGTCACTTCTAATTTTGACCACAGTACTGTCAAATTCATTCTGAATTTGCTTGACAAATATCATGAAGACATCAGGGGTTTCAGACTTCTTCATAAGAAAGAAAACCCAAGCAAATTTGGAAAAGTTATTAACAACAAGCGTGTAAACTTTCCTACCTAGACTATGAACTGGTGTAGGACCAAACAAGTCCTTATGCAGGAGGTATAAACACCTCACTAAGTCTTTGGTCCCAATATCCTTGAAGGAGGTCTTGGTCTGTTTGCCCTTTTGGCATGCAGGGCAGATACCCTCCTTAGTGCACTTCATCTTAGGACCATTGCTAACTAACTCTTCACTAAAGAGCTTGCCTATGGTTTTATAATTCAGATGAGACAGTCTCTTGTGCCACTAGACACAGTATGAGGCTTACTCATCCGTAATTAGTCATACTGGGGAGTCTATATTTAAGCATAGGAAATTCAAACAATAGATATTCTCACTCCTAGTGTCTATCAAGATGACCTCTTAGTCACTTGACGTCTTAATCTGTCACTAATCCTTGTGGAATGAGGTGACATAGCCTAGATCACATATCTGGCTTATATTTATTAGGTTATGCTGCAAACCTTCCACATAAGTCACTTTGGTGATAGTAGCTAGACCATTAGTGATCTTACCATATCCTCTAGTGACTCCTCTGTCTGAACCTCCAAAGGTAACTTTGGGTCATCCTTCACTGGAGTATACTGCTTCAGATAACTCCTTGTTCCAGTCATGTGCCTAGAACAACCACTGTCCAAGTACCATATAGGGGTATGGGCACTTGGACTAACCTACAAAATATATTTACTTTACCTTAGGACCCCAATATTTATAGGGTCCTTGGTGCAATTCAGTCTAAAAATGAACATGTCCACCAGCAGTTTTTCTGACTGGTAGACTGACTTTAGCTTTGGCCACACTGGGATTATGTGAGCAATCAATGCCATAGTGGCCCACTTTGCCACAGCACCAACACTCATGAATGTTCTACCTTCTTTTTTGAGATGGTCTGCTAGCTATACTGATAGCAACTTTCTGTCAATAAGGAACAACAACAGCCTTTCTCAGGTTCCTTTCAGCTAGGATCTAGCTGAAGGTAAGTCTTCCAGTAGACTTATTTGGCATACTCTGAATGACATTAACAACAATCTTTTTTGTAGAAGACATGCTCTTGATAGTATCATAAACAGCCAAATCAGGCTTAATGAAAGACTGGCCCTTTGTCAGACTTTTTGTTGTATGGATCTGAGACTTGGCTACAACCCCATTCTTTAGAGTGGGGGTTGGAGCACCAAAGACAAATAGTCCATGATGGGCCATTTGAATTTCTTTATGGGCTGCCTTGAAGGCACTAATCCCCTTTCCTCTTCTCCTTCTATTGGAAGGTACACTTGTATTCTTCTAGGAAGAATTCTCATTCTTCCAGTGACCATACATCGAGTCCTGGTTATACCTACAAGGAGTATTACTCTTTCAAAGGCAATGAGTGGCTGAACTAGAACTTTTTCCTTTCCTTTGAAAGGGACAGCTCTTGTGTTTCCCTTGAAACCTAAACCCTTCTTATTTTTCTGAGAGGAGAACGAGTCAATAATGGGCAACACAGAATTGGGCTTAGAGAAACTAGCCACAATTTTTTTTATCTCAAGAGTTTCTCATCCAGATCTCTAATGAGACTGTCCTTGCATTTTTTGGAGCCTATCTGCATGATAGAAATAATTTTCAGCCGGCTAACTTCCCTGATTTTCTGTTCTAGCAGGGTTGCTGATTCAGAATGCTGGGAAGCAGCAAGCTGTAGAGTTGCAATCTCTTGAGCCAGTGTTTTAGCCAACAACTTACTTCTTTTTAAAGCCTGCAGAAGTTCAACATACTTATCAAGCAGTTGATTGATATCTTCTTCAAATTCTGAGCCATCTTTATCTCTTGATGAAGAAGTACTAAAATAGGGACTTGTCTCATAATCTGACTCAGAAGAAGAACTAGATAGTGATTGTACCTTTTCTGGACCAGGCTGACCCTGGCAGGATTCTTCCTCAGACTTTACCATCAGCCTAATGTAGGCTTCTTCTTCTTCAGATTCTGATGAGGAAGAGTCAGACCAGCTCTTCTCCTTCATTGCCATGAAGGACTTCTCCTTCTTGCTCTTTTGGTGATGATGTTTTTTATCACCATCATCCTTTCTTTTGACTGGGCAGTCAGCAATCACATGTCTAAGTTTGCTGCAGCAATAACAAACAACTTTAGTAGAAATATGTTTACAAAGTTTAGAACTATACCTATCCTCCTTGGAGGATTTCTTCTTTCCTCTGTAGTAGTCCTCCTGGTGATGAAAGGGGGAGGGTCTGCTCCTCCACCCCTTCTTCTTCATCTGTTTCATAAACTGCCTAGAGAAAGCAGCAAACTGCTCATCAGACATATGACAATCTGATGTGCATGTCTCTGAACTTTCTGAGTCAGACTCAGCAGCCCTCCTTAGTGGAGAAGGAGTCTTTCCCCTCCTCCTTTTTATGGCTTCAGCTTTGAAGGCCACAATAATTTCTTTTGTTTAAGACTTGTTATTTTTCTCCTCCTCCTTCCTGGCAGTCAGCTGTATTTCATAAGACATCAACTTCCTAAGTAGAGTTGATGGAGGAGTATCTGCCAGTTTTGTCACTTCTTTGATGACAAAATTTTGGTGTCCCAGTCTCTAGTTAGTGACCTAAGAAACTTATCATTAAGTTCATAATTACTGAAGACCCGGCCATAGGTCTTTAACTCATTAACTATTCTAAATAATCTTTTATAGCAGTTGGCTATGCTCTCTTCCTTGAACTACTTGAAAGCCTCATACTCTTGATTAAGTATGGACTTCCTGTCATCTCTGACCTCTTTTGTGTCATCCATGTATACTACTAAAGTATCCCACATCTCTTTGGAGTTCTTGCAATATACCAGATTCTGAAAGGTGGAGTCATCTATAACACTAACAATAATATTTTGTGCCCTCTTGTCCAGGGTGGCAAGAATGATTCCATCCCTAGTCATTTCTAAGTAAGTCTTAGATGTCTTGACATCTGTATCCAGAGAAGAGACCTTCATAGGGATGAAAGGTCCCGCATTCTTCTTCTACCCTCTATTATGGGAGACATGTGCAGAGGCACCTAAATCAATAATCCAGCTCCTATCATCGCACAAAAGTGCATCTATGACATCATCTCCAACAATGACGACATCAACCTCCTCTATAGTGACGGTGGCAGTCGTATGTGTATCCATCGTCTCATTTGAGGACTCTATTTTCTTCTTCTGATCATTCTTTAGAGTATAACAAAACTTCTGAATATGACCTTTCTTGTGGCAGTAGAGACACTCCACATTTTGGTAGCGGTACCAAGACTTCACTCTGCTTTGGCTCCTCTCACTATTCCTTCTCCTGCTCTTGCTCCTGCCTCTTCCCCTGAGCTCAGTAAAGATGATGTCAGCTCGTGAAGAAGAGCATGATATCCCTTAAGATTTCCTTATCACTTCTTAATTCAGGATGCCATTCGTGGCAATCTCTATTGTAATGATGTCCTTGGGAGAGGAGTTGATTAGATAAACGCTTACCATCTTCCAAGAGTCTAGAAGAGACCTCAATAGCTATCGTGTGTTGACCTCATTCTCGAAGGTCACATTCATTGCCGTGAGTTGATCAATAATACATTAGTACTCATTCATATGATCCAAAATGAGTGAGTCATCTTTATACTTGAACTCTCCATGCTTCTTCAGTAAATTTAACATGTTGATGTCAGTACTCTTGGCATATAATTTCTCGAGAGTCCTCGAAAATATTTTTGCATCAAAGATACTTGCAACATGTTTGTAGACATTCGGTTCTACAAACCACCTTATAAATCCACAAAGTTTTTGGTGCTCTACCTTCCACTTATTTGAATCCGCGTCTTTAGGCATCTCCTCAAAGATAGGAGCATGTCAGTCTTTGATGCAGATGAGATCTTCCAACAGTAAGTGCCACTGGTTGTAGTTTGTGCCGTTCAATTTAACCATTTGCTAGGAGTCTAAACCTGAAGTAGACTTTATCGTGCTATGTCACTAATCATACTGACCTCAGTTCTCTAAGTCAACTATTTCAAAGAAAGGAATCAAAAAAGGATAGGAAGGGGACCAGTGGTCGTCACCTACCGCACCCGATCACTAACCCAAAATATCTGATCGACTTGTCTTGAATCTCAGATAAGTCAATCTGATAACTAATTTGATAATGAACTTGACTCTGATATCACTTTTTGGGCTAGAGAGCACGCAAGTCCGAGTAGAGTACCTACAAATTAGTTTGAGCAAGTACCTACATAAACATTTAGCGGTATGCCGATACACAACCAAAACACAGAAAAATAACAATAGTAAAAGTGACACAAAAATTTAACATGGAAACCCAAAAGGGTGAAAACCATGGAACGATCAGAATCCATCCCCGAAGGGCGCTGTTGAAGCCAAAATTGACCTCTGTGGAGTTCGGGGTCCCTGAAAGGGGTGACCTCACACCTACTACACTCGAGAGAACGTCACGGACCGGAGACTTAGGAGACTATGAACAGGCCCTCGGCTCTAGCGCGGAGGTCCCACCTCACACCCGGAAGGCTACCTGAGCACTTCCCCTCCCTAGCTAATGCTCGAGCTAGGGTGCCTTGAAGAGCTCTCTCAATTCTACCTAGAAGGAGCTAAGGGAGGAGAAAACTCAGAAAAGGATCCTCTCCAAGGCACCCAAGGGGGTCTATTTATAGTTTTCCAAATCTCATGGGCCAAAAATGACCAAAGTACCCCCACGGCCAAAAGGCCTCGGGCCAATAGGAAACCGCCACGCCGGGGGGTAGAGAAGGAAAAATGCATCACCTAAAGCAAATAGGGGACCCACCCTGCGGGACGGGGCGAGACCCGGCCTGGGGGCCGGTCTCGCCTGGCTGCCCGCGGGGCGGGGCGAGACCCGGCCTGGGGGCCGGTCTCGCCCGGCCTACCCGCCGGGCTGGGTGAGACCCGGCCTGGGGGCCGGTCTCGCCTAGCTGCCCGCGGGGCGGGGCGAGACCCGGCCTGAGGGCCGATCTCGCCCGGCCTACCCGTCGGGCTCGGGACTGGTCTCGCCGGCCTGAGGGGAAAAAGGGGAGTGGGAGGGCCTGCTGATCCCGCCTCCACACCCAATTGGCCCGGGCGGGTGCCTACCAACCTGCCGCTCTCACACTCCAACTAAGGGGCCGCTGGGGGAGGCCGATTTCTCCTCCCCATACTAGTATGTTTCCAAGCTAGAGCCAAAATTGGCCACCGAGAGTTCAAAATACTCAAAAAGCTTAAAAACTAAGCACGTCTCATTTAGGGTCCACTCTTCGCGAATACGGGGTTGTACACAATCCCCGCTCTTTTCGAGGTTGGCACAAGCTAGGAAAAAAGCATCCAACCCAACATATTCGCGGAGTGTAACTTCCCCGCGGGGTCAACCTGCCATGCCAGCTATGGGAGCCTGGGTGGCGAGAGCTTCTCTGGGTAACAAACTTGGCTCCCACGAGAGATCAGCCAGCCCTGTCAGCTAGTGAGAGCCTCACAGCGGGATCCATCTTGGAGCAAAGGACTTGGCTTCCACGAGAGATCAATCTGCCCTGCTAGCTAGATGAGAGCCTGGCAGCGGAATCCATCTCAGAGCTAAGGGCTTGGCCTCCACGAGAGATCAACCTGCCCTGCCAGCTAGATGAGAGCCTGGCAGCGGAATCCATCTCGGAGCTAAGGGACTCGGCCTCCACGAGAGATCAACCTGCCCTGCCAGTTAGATGAGAGCCTGACAGCGGAATCCATCTTGGAGCTAAGAAACTTGGCCTCCACGAGAGATCAACCTGCCCTGCCAGCTAGATGAGAGCCTGGCAGCGGAATCCATCTCAGAGCTAAGGGCTTGGCTTCCATGAGAGATCAACCTGCCCTGCCAGCTAGATGAGAGTCTGACAGCGGAATCCATCTCGAGGTGAGACCTTCCCACCCTCCGAGAGATCAACCTGCCCCGCCAGCTAGGTGAGAGCCTGGCAGCGGAATCCATCTCGAGGTGAGACCTTCCCACCCTCCGAGAGATCAACCTGCCCTGCCAGCTAGGTGAGAGCCTGACGGCAGAATCCATCTCGAGGTGAGACCTTCCCACCCTCCGAGATATCAACCTGCCCTGCCAGCTAGGTGAGAGCCTGACAGCGGAATCCATCTCGAGATGAGACCTTCCCACCCTCCGAGAGATGAACCTGCCCTGCCAGCTAGGTGAGAGCCTGGCAGCGGAATCCATCTCGAGGTGAGACCTTCCCACCCTCCGAGAGATCAACCTGCCCTGCCAGCTAGGTGAGAGCCTGGCAGCGGAATCCATCTTGAGGTGAGACCTTCCCGCCCTCCGAGAGATCAACCTGCCCTGCCAGCTAGGTGAGAGCCTGGCAGCGGAATCCATCTCGAGGTGAGACCTTCCCACCCTCCAAGAGATCAACCTGCACCGCCAGCTAGGTGAGAGCCTGGCAGCGGAATCCATCTCGAGGTGAGACCTTCCAACCCTCCGAGAGATCAACCTGCCCTGCCAGCTAGGTGAGAGCCTGACAGCGGAATCCATCTCGAGGTGAGACCTTCCCACCCTCCGAGAGATCAACCTGCCCTGCCAGTTAGGTGAGAGCCTGGCAGCGGAATCCATCTCGATGTGAGACTTTCCCACCCTCCGAGAGATCAACCTGCCCTGCCAGCTAGGTGAGAGTCTGGCAGCGGAATCCATCTCGAGGTGAGATCTTCCCACCCTCCGAGAGATCAACCTGCCCTGCCAGCTAGGTGAGAGCCTGACAGCGGAATCCATCTCGAGGTGAGACCTTCCCACCCTCCGAGAGATCAACCTGCCCTGTCAGCTAGGTGAGAGCCTGGCAGCGGAATCCATCTCGAGGTGAGACCTTCCCACCCTCAGAGAGATCAACCTGCCCTGCCAGCTAGGTGAGAGCCTGACAGCGGAATCCATCTCAAGGTGAGACCTTCCCACCCTCCGAGAGATCAATCTGCCCTGCCAGCTAGGTGAGAGCCTAACAGCGGAATCCATCTCGAGGTGAGACCTTCCCACCCTCCGAGAGATCAACCTGCCCTGCTAGCTAGGTGAGAGCCTGGCAGCGGAATCTATCTCGAGGTGAGACCTTCCCACCCTCCGAGAGATCAACCTGCCCTGCCAGCTAGGTGAGAGCCTGACAGCGGAATTCATCTCGAGGTGAGACAACTAGGCATCAACGAGAGGTACCACCGGCCCTGCCCACCTAGTGAGAGCCTGGGCAGCGGGACCGTCTCGGAGCAAAAGAACTAAGCATCTTAATCAATATCTTACCAAATCCTACATCCTCAAACGGGGAGAAATAGATGGGTTACATGATCCCCCCGACTCAGCTGGTCGGGGGTAGCACTTGTTACAAGACAAGAAAAATGAAAAGACTACCGCAAGGCGAGGCACCCTCATGGGGCCTGGGCATGACGACCGTCTTCCGCTTCCTTTTCCTCGGGCACTTCCATCTTGCTCAAGCTTTCCATGACCTTCTCCATCTCCTCTGCCTGGGCCAACCAAGAGATGGTGTTGACAGCCGTGACGTAGCACTGTCTTGCCATCCTGGAGTCCCCCTTGACTCTGACCTGGATCCCTTCGGAGCTGAACTTGATGCATTGGTGGAAGGAAGATGGCACACAACGAAAGGCGCTGATGAGGGGCCTTCCGAAGATGGCGTTGTAGCTGCTTGGAGCGTCAACAATGACGAATCGATAGTTCCTTGAGGCCCCTCCCAACTTTACTTGGAGTCCTACTCCACCTTCGACCTCCTTTCTTTCTCCTGAGAATCCGAACAGGGGTCCGTCCGAGGCCAACACCCTCCTTGGCTCTACCTTCATCTCCTCAAACGCCTTCCTGAAAATGACGTTGACGGAGCTCCCGTTGTCAACCAAGATTCGGGAGACGCTGTAGCCCTCGATGGCCGTCAGGATGACCAGCGCATCACAGAACGGATCCTCATGATCTGGTAGGTGCTTCACCGAGAAGGTGATCTTCTCCTCCTGGGGCGGGGTCTGGGAGGTTGAGGTGACGCTCCTTCGGTACATGACATGGAGGATTGCCTTCCGAGTGGTCTCGATCCCCACTCCACCATGGATCACCGCTATACCGTCTCGGGGTCCGACATCGACCCGGTCCTCACAAACATCATCCCCTCCTTCTCTGGGCAGAACCTCTTCAACCCGCACTGGTGGCTGTGGCTGGGCAGGGTCTCTCGCCCCCCTCACTTCCAGGAACTCGAGGCAGGTAGCTGTGGCGTGCCCCTCCACCTGGTGGAAGTCACAGTACGACAACTCTACCCTGACCCTTCTCCTTCCCTGGCGGTTCCTCCTCTCCCTTCGACCAATCTCCATCGCTTGTTGTGGTGGGGGCAGGAGCTGCCTAGGGCTTGCCTCTGGAAGTTGAACCTCCCTTGGCCCCCATGGAAGTTTCCCCCATCTTGGGCGTAACCTCTTCCCGGACCCTGAACGGGTCCTCTCTGCTGTCTCCAACCTGGCTCTGGACCCTCCTAAGCTCTCCGCTCCTCCCTCCTTCTTCCTTCCTGATGCCTTGAGCCACCTTGCTCCTTTGACTCCGTCTCCGTTAGCTCTGCCAACTTCTTGACAAATGCCGGGTTGGCCGCCTCTATAGCTATCTCCTCAGCCGCCCTTTCCATCAGCTCCTCAAAGGAAAGGGGGGCCTTCCGGGCCAAGCTCATCTTGAAGAAGCCCTCCTTCAGCCCGACGGTGAAGGCCATCTGGAGAGCATACCCTGGCATCTCCTGGACCTCCAGGATCTCCTCCTGGAACCTGTCTACGTAACGGGCCAGCGACTCCTCGGCCCCCTGCCTTATCAGGAAGATGGACTCGGGGCTCCTCTTCCGCTTCTTGGAGGTGGAGAAGCGAAGCTGAAAGCTTCGGCTCAAGTCCTCGAACCCATAGATCGACCTTGGAGGGAGTTGATGGAACTAGTCCCTTGCCTTCTCCTTCAACGTGATCGCAAAGAGGCGACACTTGAAGGCATTCGTCATCGGCCTGATGGAGACGGCATCCTCGAACCACTGCAAATGCTGAACGGGGTCATCCTTCCCGGTGTAGTAAGCCATGTCTGGCTCTCTGAACCCCTCGGGAACGGGAGCTGAGATGATTAGCTCGCTGAAGGGTGACCCACTAAGGGGTGGTCTCGCCGCTTCCACTCGCGCGACCTGCTCGCCTGGGAGGTTGGCACTTGTCGGGCTGGAGAACAACTCCCGACCGGTGAGGTCTCGCTCGACCCCATCTCCCATCCTCTCCTTCCCAGGCCTTCTTCCTGGTGCACTTCCTTCTCCCCCTGCTGGGGTCATCTCGCCTAGACCCCTAGGAGTCGACTCATCGAGGGGGGGAGCTAGCTCCTGGGGGGTCGGGGTGGAGCTGCCACCCTGAGGAGCAATGCTTCGCAGCATCTCCATGATGCCCTGGATGGAGGCCATGAACTCTTGCCTCCCCACAAAGGGTCCTGGGCTGGGGAGCTCGCCGAGATCATCACTACCTCCTTGACCTCCCGTCATGACACTCTCTCGGGATCTTCTGTGCTGGTCACTCTCCACGCTCACCGCACCAAAGTGTTGAAGCCAAAATTGACCTCTGTGGAGTTCGGGGTCCCTGAAAGGGGTGACCTCACACCTACTACACTCGAGAGAACGTCACGGACCGGAGACTTAGGAGACTATGAACAGACCCTCGGCTCTAGCGCGGAGGTCCCACCTCACACCCGGAAGGCTACCTGAGCACTTCCCCTCCCTAGCCAATGCTCGAGCTAGGGTGCCTTGAAGAGCTCTCTCAACTCTACCTAGAAGGAGCTAAGGGAGGAGAAAACTCAGAAAAAGATCCTCTCCAAGGCACCCAAGGGGGTCTATTTATAGTTTTCCAAATCTCATGGGCCAAAAATGACCAAAGTACCCCCACAGCCAAAAGGCCTCGGGCCAATAGTAAACCGCCATGCCGGGGGATAGAGAAGGAAAAACGCATCACCTAAAGCAAATAGGGGACCCACCCTGCGGGACGGGGCGAGACCCGGCCTGGGGGCCGGTCTCGCCCGGCCTACCCGCCGGCTGGGCGAGACCCGGCCTGGGGGCCGGTCTCGCCTGGCTGCCCGCGGGGCGGGGCGAGACCCGGCCTGGGGCCGGTCTCGCCCGGCCTACCCGCCGGGCTGGGCGAGACCCGGCCTGGGGGCCGTCTCGCCTAGCTGCCCGCGGGGCGGGGCGAGACCAGGGCCGGTCTCGCCCGGCTTACCCGCCGGGCTCGGGGCTGGTCTCGCAGGCCTGAGGGGAAAAGGGGGAGGGGGAGGGCCTGCTGATCCCGCCTCCACACCCAATTGGCCCGGGCGGGTGCCTACCAAGCTGCCGCTCTCACACTCCAACTAAGGGGCCGCTGGGGGAGGCCGATTTCTCCTCCCCCTACTAGTATGTTTTCAAGCTATAGCCAAAATTGGCCACCGAGAGTTCAAAATACTCAAAAAGCTTAAAAACTAAGCACGCCTCATTTAGGGTCCACTCTTCGCGAATACGGGGTTGTACAGGCGCCACTAAAATGTATAAAACAATAGGAAATTACATGACTTTCTCTCCTCGGTCCCTATAGGATCTTCATCAACTTCACACTACACAATACAATAAATAAGAACAAAAAAACTGCAAGTTACCGAATGCGGCAGACAAGACAGATTACACAAATCTTCTCCAAGATGCCTTTTCGAATTCTTACCCAATTCTGCTACAGATCCAATCCGTGTATGCGAAGTACTTCTCATCAACGTCTTACAATGACGTCTATAAGCTCTCACAAACTAAGACGATTGCCACAAATGCCTCTCTAGAAATCTTCCAATACTTGAGTTTGAAGAGAAGTGGATGTCTTACTCTTCTTCCTTCATCTTTATTTATAGGGTCAAAACCAAGGAAATAAAAGTGGTAGATGGAATGTGGATGAAGCTACCATGAAGCTTTCCTTAGTCAAAAATACATGTCATTTGACATAAAGCTTCCTTGGACAATTTCCAAAAAGTTTTCTTTAATAGCACATGTTGATTTTTAGATCAAAAACGGCTATTTTTTTCATATTTGTCATGAAACACATGCTTAAAAACATGGTCAAAATTATATAACTTAGCCAAGTCAGGAAGTCATGTGGCCTCTGCGGTCTATGCGGTCTGCAAATCCAGACCGCGCCGACTTCACACTTCAACATTTTCAACATTTATGTTAAAAATTAGTTTTTTTTCCACATATTTTAAGAGTGCGGGGTTTTTATATGTTAAAAATTAGTTTTTTTTTTTGACACATCAAATGATAACTGTTTTCATTTTTTGTGGAATATCAAAATCATCCCCAAAATGAGAAATCATGCATGCATCAGATGAGCAGCAGCTATCATCTTTACTAACTATGGTCATCTTCACATTCACTAACATATGATATATCAGGTGTGATTCAATCACAGCTAATACTAATTAAAATCATGTACGAATTTAATCAATTGATTAATTACATAATAAATAAATAATTCTTTTTCTTTTCTTTTTTGTTTCTTAAAAACAAGGAAAAAGTGATGGTTTTGGAGTCTTATGATCTGACATCTCCTTTGCGTGGTGAGGGGTCTCCACTTTTAGGGGGAGCAGGGGAAGAGAGAGAGAGAAGGCATATTGTGTTTAGAAAGAGGAGAGAGAAAAAGAGAGCTGGGGATAGATGATGGTGGGGGGAGGAATCTAAGGGAGCTATCTATATATGAATGGTGGGGCCCCTCCCTCCCTACGGGCTATGGGCAGCAGAAGCTGCTACCTAACCCAGGAACAACCATCGTGGATCTGCTTTCTCTCTCCTCTCTCATAAATTATCATGGTGATGAAACAGCGGTAAGTTTCCAGCTTCAATTCGTGGCTGCAGTAGTGATTCTCTTATATAGAAATTAATGGGTCTAATTAATGGAGATTTGTTTTAATTACCATTATTTGACATGCTTTAATTAATTCTAAAACTCTAAAAGTAATTAATTATATTTGAATTATCATTTCCAGAAAATATTAATATATATCTCTACTATTATACGAAAACTAATATTTGGTGAAACATTGCAAATATTCATATATTGTTTTCATAGTTGTATTCATAATTATACAATTATACAGAACTTTATATTAGTATATTATAAAGATAATATCATTTTAGTTAATTACACAACTTTAAAATATTTAAATAAAAAAATAAAAACACCAGATACCCTAAACCTATTGTCTTCAGCTAGGAATTATAAGAGAAGGATTAATGTTTTAACGTTAAAATATAATTTGTTTTACAAAATAAAAATTGTATTCTTGATTTATATTTTTTTACGGTCATTTTGAGTACTTACATGTATATGTTGCGGGTCGGGCGGAGCCAGCTGCGGACGGGCGAAGCCCGCTGGGAGCGAGCAAAGTCCGTCGTCGCAGGTCGGGTACTACCACACGAGGCAATGGGGCCGGAGCCCCGTGTCGGGTACTCATATATATATACGAGCATCTTCGCACAGGGCTACGCTCGTGCTCAATGCTCTCGGGCGTCCTTCGGCTGCATCTAGATGGACTTTGCCCGCCTCCGCACGGGCTTCACCCGCTTCCGCACGGGCTTCGCCGAGGATGGTCATATTATATGTATTCTTGTTTTAAAATAAAATAAAAAACATACAAATTTAATTTACTTATAAAGCTTTAGAAAATTTGTGATTAAAAAGTGTTAAATTAGAAACATGGTCATAGTATAGATAATCCTTGTTGTATAACTCATATTTGTCGAGGATGGACCCCCCCAGAGCCAGGTCAGCAAGAGGTCAAAGTCAACAGGTCAAGACAGAAATCAGAATCAACATTCAATACAGTAAAAGACATGAGAGTATGTCGAGCCCCCTCCCATACTCGCCAGGTAAGCGAGTAACCAAGACACTCGCCCAACCTAAGCGATCTTCACCAAGAAGTCGCTCAGTCGCCGGGGGGGGGGAATAAATAAAACCTCCACCCTCCCCTTGGATTTGCCTATAAAAAAGACCCCAGGAGTACGATAATTAGGACTTTGAAATCTCGCAAAAAATCTCGACCACCTCATTTCTTAGATCTCGAGCTGAGCCTTTGAATTCTTTCTTCAGAGAGACGAGTCGCGGGCTAGTGATTATCCATCATAGTCGCCGCCTTGATTTAGCCACCCGCTAGAATCTACCTCGAACCCTGCTCGATCATTTTTGGTTGTGGAGGGAAACTTCTTCAAAGCATCCAAGTACGTGTTGGGACCTCACTACTGCAGCATCTGGGTTCCTTTTTGTTGTCCCCATGTTTCTGTGTTCTAGCACGTTTAGCCGTCGAGCCCAACCGCTGAACCGATAAACTTAGGTTGTCATGATCTGAATTTTGGAGTAGGGATTTTCACGGCTTCAATACTTTAGTGCGGTGAGCGTGAATCGTAGCCCAAATAAACTAGATGCAAAATAGAAGAGCAAGAATCTTGTACTAAAATCAACTTCTTTACTCTGTGAGACATACATGACGAGACATGATTCGTCGATGTATCCAAAGGAAGCAGAACAATAGAATGCAAAAACTCAAACCGCGCGGACTCAAGGAGTAATCGCCAGAACTACTGCTGTACTACGTAGTCTGCTCAACCCGCCTAGTAGCCAGACCGCAACCAAGTCGCGCGGACTGCCCGTTATTCCAATGCAAGCTCTACTCGCTGATTTGCATGTCGTGTAACTGCGAGGTCGCCTAGCTGCCTGACCGCACGATCTGCTGCTATAGAACTGAACAGGCTGCCAGAAGCGAACAACTTATTGAACCGGGAAACTAGTTGCAGAAGAGAGACCGCCTAGCCGCAACCCGTGACATGATGTTAACCGCTGGTTGCTATCCGCAGAGTCTGCACTGTCCCTGACCACAATAAGAACCAAGTCCCTGGCTTCCAGCGCTATCTGCACAACCTGCACAGCACAAACCGATCAACCTCCTCAAACCGCGCGGATACAAAATCCAGTCCACAACAACTATCCATGAGTTCACTTACTGTTCATTCCTCCTACTGTTTATGTGACAGGGGTCCTATTTATAGGCACAATGAGGAGTGTGGTCACCGCCCTAGCTGATAGGATAGTCGCTCCATCTCATGGCAAGCACCAAGTGTATCTGCAAGTCATAGATACACAACCAGTTCGCCGCGGCCTGTGCAAGATAGCCAGACCGCCAATAGATTCATCAAGGCCGGATAGCAACCCTATCCGCCTTGTCGCCAAAGGCCAAGCTAGGGACAAGCCGCCACCAGCAAATCCTGCGACAACATCACTTGTCCGCATACTAGCAGACACTGCTCCAGTCCGCACGCCCTGCGGACACATTTCTAGTCCATGCCCTCTGAGCTCGCAGCCAAGGCACCAAGTAGACAACTGCCGGACTCGGTGGACAAGTAAAACAGTCTGCGTGCCCAGGCGGACACTGCTCCAGTCTGCACGCCATGCGGGCACAGCTCTAGTTCGCATTCACCAATCTCGCAACTAACTCACAAGTCAACTGTTGCCGAGCTTGGCGGACCGAGAAGCAGTCCGCGCTTAACCGAGTGATCTCCCCGGACTGAGCCAACATGGACATGGTTCAGAACCAACCAAGTCCACACCACTGGCCAAGAGGGCCACTCCGTACTTACTGGCGAACACAGGCACCAGTCCGCCTGTTTTGGCGAACTCCATCACATGTCCGCTCTAACCGGCGAACACTGCGACTTCCGCCAGCCGCAACACCAGAGCTAGACCAAGGCATCTGTCATGTCGTTCTGCCGAGCTCCAGCCCAGTCCACTCTAACCGGCGAACTCTGCGGCTACCACCTGCCGTGCCACCAGAGCTAGACCAAGGCACATGTCATGCCGGTCTGCCAAGCTCCAGTCCAGTCCGTTCTAACCGGTGAACTCCGCGACTACCACTTACCGCGCCACCAGAACTAGACCAAGGCACCTGTCATGCCGGTCTGCCGAGCTCCAGTCCAGTCCGCATCTTGCTGGACTCCGCGGATAGAGAAGTTATCCGTCCGGTTACCTTCTGGGAATAACCTGTCTGTTGTGCATAAGCCGGCCTGAATGACCGCCACCTCTGTTCGCACAGACCGCCAAGGCCGGCAACGGACAAGCCGACTGAAGCAACTCTACCGACCTGGCTAACCACCAGTCCTGTCCGAATAGACCGCGCGGACATGTCGCTCAGGTCGCCCAATCACCCACTTTCACTTCATCATTTTCAACAACGATGACGACCAACCCTAAGGTGTGCCTCAGTCAGGCGATCTTGCACACAACATGTATACTCATCAAATTGTGTTTTTCACACAATTTGAAAATCAAACTTACGATTTTTATTTTATAAAAAATGCTCATTTTTATTTAAAAATCAATTCCTCTCTCCCTCTATCGTCTAATAATATTTCCTCTCATCATTCAAATTTAAGTTTTTTGTATGGCTACGACGGAAGGCTTTAAATATTTTAGATGATATACATTATTATTGGAAGATTCAAACTATATTTTTAATGAAGTTATAGATATATATAATTAAAGTGTCCGATACGGGGCTCCGCCCCTATGGCCAAACGCGATAGTAGCCAATGGGCTCCCCCCCCCCCCAACCCCCACTGGCGAAACCTGCCCACCCACCCCCCAAAGTAGAGCTATCCTGCATGCCTCTTTAATTAGTCTCATATCGCTTTGTTTTTGTCTGTATATAAAGTGTAGGTGTAGACTATGTTCAGTTGAATTCTAATGGGCTGAAAGCTGACAAGTGATTCTACTGGACTAGGCCACGAAGAGGGTTGACTTATGATTCAATTTTGTTGGGCTCACGGCCGGTGGCGGAACTAAAAATTTTTGGCCGCCCAGGCACAAAAGAAATTAATGTGCAAACTAAAAAATAAAAATTATAGGGATAGCTAGTTGCTAGCAAATCAAAATACTCTGATGGTGATCTCATAGAGATAAAAATAGTTTGCTAGCAAGAGATTTAAGGGTTGATATATAAAAAGCACGGCATATGAAAAGATAAAAACACTTGAATATTAAGAAATTTTAAGGACGATGAAAACACTTTTACGTGGGCTGCTCTTGTTTTTTTTCTTGTACCTAATTAATTAATAAGCTGCATAATAGGAAAATGATAATAACATTACCACTAAATATTACATTATCTTTTCAGCTGGAACATTATTAACTCAACGTGTTTAAGCACTAAAGACTGAATTTATATATTTTTTTCATGAAAGGAAGTGGGGACTGGTTTCTACAAATTGAAGAATCAAAATCAAGAAGAAACGCGGTGAAGAAAAAGGGGAAAATAAAAAAATTAGAAAAACAAAAAACGATGAATAGGAGCGCCTACCTCTCACCCTCCCCGTTTCTCATAAAATCAAGCTTCCACTACATTGTTTTGGGAGAAGTAATAAAAGAAAAAAAAAGGAAAAAATGGAATAAAAAAAGACAGCAACTGCACATAAAAATGTCAGATCTCAAGCATCGAAAAATGCGGATCATAGCAAGTCCATAAGAGTTAATAAAATCGAGGAAACAATAGTAGATTTGATTAAAACATGCCAACCACTAGACTCCATTAAAGCTAGAGAAGGAAAGAAATACCTTGCGAGTTGCGATAGGTGGTACCATCGTTCTAGGCGTTGAGTGCTCGCGAGTCACGATATGTGCGGGATGCGAATGCCAGGGAGCCGGCGAATGCACCTAAGAATCAAACACTCGCACATTTTTCGCGATTTGTACGCCCGGGAAAGTGCCCGAGCATGTCTCTACCTGGGTCCGCCTGCTCACAGCGGGGTTGGTTTTTAATATATCTTATTAATTTTAACAACCTTAGGACGCCTCTAGTAGGTTTAGGAGCCCTACAAAAAAGTGGAGAGAGATGGTGTTTTTGTTGAGACGACTGCTGAATAATGCATTTAAAACGGACGGTCAAATTCACTCCAATAAATTTAAAATTCATGCATTTCATATTTCTATTTTAGTGATAGAAATTATAGTGATAGAGATATATAAAATATTTTATAGAGAGAGTATATATAATATTTTAAAAAAGAATTAAAATAAATAAATAAATAACAGATTGGGTACGTAGTAGAATTATTGGTGATGTTGTTGATGTTGACGTGGGAATCCTAAGCGAAATCCAAATAAATAAATTAATGGTAATTAAAGTATAGCCGACATCATAATTAAGCTATGTTGATGCTTAAGACCGAGAAAAAAAATTTACCGCTCCGGTAAATACTAAATATATTAAAATGTTTGGTATTTAGATAAGATGTTCCTGTTACCACGTGTCAAATTGTACGTAGAGAAGCATTTGTTAGCCTTAATGACGAAGAAGAAAAGTCACCAAATTAACAGTTGAAGGAAAATGCATCATTTCAGTTATTGCCAAACATGAAAATATCAAATATTATTAGGTGATTGCTAACCACAACCCGTTATTTTGTTACTCGCACCCCAAAATCTTCCAAGTTTTTGCGCCTTTTCAAAATACGCCTTGTCCATGCAATATCAGGAAAAGTGTTCAACACGAAAGTTGTGGATATCGACGAGATCTACAACTTTCGTGTTGATCACTTTTCCTAAAAATGCATGTACAAGGCGTACTTTGAAAATATGTTCAGGTTTTGCGCCTTTTCGAAATACGCCTTGTACATGCAATTTCAGGAAAAGTGTTCAACACGAAAGTTGTAGATCGCGTCGATATCTACAACTTCCGTGTTGAACACTTTTCCTGAAATTGCATGTACAAGGCGTATTACGAAAAGGTACGAATAATTGAGAGATTTTGGGGTGCGACTAGCCAATTACGGGTTGCGGTTAACAATCACCTATTATTATTATGGGTCGTCCGGTTTTTTCCCGATCCGGACAAATCGAACCGTCTTAACTCGGATTCATAGCGGGCGCGCAAACAGTCAAATAAAAACGAAGCAAATACCAAGAGACTTTTTTGAAGTGGAAAACACGAAAAGTGTGAAAAACCACGCGGCTGGTTCTGTATCAAGTCAAAAATTCACTAATCATTTTGAGTATACATGGTCTGAGATTTAATCTCAGAGGGAGACATGCCGTTTTTCCGTTACAAGTGCAAAGTACACCAAAAATCATAAAAAAACTTAAGTCCTCATAGCCTCCATGAAAGTGCTCCGACCTTGAAATGGTGCTGAGCTCGCGAAATCTGGATGGGAGCGTTCCGGCTGGAAAATTTTCCAAGTCCAGAAAACTTTGGAGGAAGTGATCTTGTTGACGCGGAACCTTGGTGAGAGCGCTCTCGCGAAGATAGATGACATGACTTGTAATTTGTTGGAGTCTTAGTGCGATAAGAGAAGGGGAGGAATTCCTAAGCGGAGAATCGACCTAAATACACGATCTTTTCGGAAAACCTCAGAGCTCTCTTTTGCCTCTGGAGTTGTTTGTCTTCAAATGAAGGCATGATGGTCTACTTAGAATATTCCGGAGGGTCATGATGGTAATTGTGCTTAAGCGTAAATTATGTTGGTGAATGGTGTCACTCTGTTGCATTCACCTGGATCACCAAATTTAGCGAAATGACGGAAGTGCCCATCAGGCGATTCGGGCAGCCCGGGCAAGGTGCCCGACATCGACGACGATGGCCGGAGGCGGTGGGGGACACCGGGGGCGGCGGTGGCCGCCGTCGCGCGCTCGCGCTCTGGGTGTTGAATTTGTTGAAGTGAAACTGGCGGCCTGATCGGGCAGACCGTGCAGTTAGCAGTTGGCAAACTAGCCAGTTCGGCTTGTATTCTGTGGTCTCTCTCTGCCAGTTCTCAAGTTGTAACTGGGCGGTTAAGAAAGTCTAACCGCGGGTATGGCGTACTCATCTGGAGTCCACTGAGCCCGGCATGGTTCTGTGTTGCAGACTCATCGGGATCTCGCTGAGACTGGCACAGTTCTGTGCCTTTGGTCTTGTTCTTTGGTGGCTCAGTTTGTAGACTGGCATGTTCTGGTTCTGGAGTCTGTGGTGTCCGCAGTTATGGCTAGTGATCTGGCTGGTGTTGTTATTGCGAATTGTGTAGTCCGTCTGTGTTGAGTTTGCCTGTGTTATCACAGATTGCAGAGTCCACCTGGTATTAAGCTCGCGGATTGTGGATTCCACCTGTGTTTGAGGTCGCGTCAGATTTAGTCAGAGACCACTGAAGGTTTGGACTTAGTCACGGTTATGTGTCAAGTCTGGTTATTCCTTGTTCATCGAGTCTGCATCTTTTGCGCGGACTATATGTGGAGTTAGCGATGACTTCAGATTGTCTTGCGCGATATGTCTTTGTGTCTGGACTCATGTGCGACCTGGTGCGGGTAGCTCACGCTGATGAACGGTTACCCTATCGTATGGGCGATGACTTCACTCCCTTCGCTTGCCTATAAATAGGGGCCCCAAACTCGTCATTCATAACATGAACAATTCGCGTTGAAGCTTAGGTTAAACCTTGCGGTCTGGTTTTCTTAACCGCGCGGCTTAGAGAATGTAACCGTTTTGCTGTATTGTAGATTGTGTGGCTACCACTGGGTGACCAGAGACTTAGTTCTAACAGCAGTCAAGATTCAGTGTGTCTTACGGATAACAGTCAGCGGATTGCAGCATGTCGCGACTTGCACCCAGGAGGTTTTCTCTTTGGCAAAGTTTTCGCAGTTCAATAAGTTAGTCCACCTCTTGCGCTTTGACTCTGTTCAGTTCGACAACAGTTTTGTTCGCGGTTCTGGCAGCTAGGTGACCTTCCGGTCAGGCGGCTTGCAGGTGCGGACAGGTTTCTTCAGCATTTAATAATGGGGAGTCCGCACGGTTAAGTTGCGGTTTGGCGACTTGGCAGCTTCAGCGGACATCTTTTGCGGATAGACAGTTTTGACGGTTACTGTTATCAGTCGGCCCGGTTTACTCTTGCTTGTATGATTTTGTTTTCATTGGATTCATTTGCGAATCATGTCTCGCAATGTATACATCGTGTTGTAAAGGAAATTGATAATACAAGTTTCTCCTTTCTTCTGTTGTGCTGGTTTATTTGAGTTTGGTTTGGTTGAGTGTTCCTGCGACATTTCTCACTTCTAAGAAATGTTTACACTGGGAGTGCATGCGGCGTGCTTTGGAGCGTGATCATATACTTGTACAGTCATCTATGAACGTCTTTAGTTTTAAGCAACGAAATATGACAAAACCTTGTACAGTCATCTATGAACGTGATCATATACTTCCTTCCACCTCTAGTGACAAAACTCTTAAAGTCACAAATATCGGAATGTATAAGCTCAAGAGGTGTTGTGCACCTAGTAACCGTGCCAAAAGGTTTCCTAGTGATATTAGTCTGAGCACACACTTCACATTTTCCAAGAGGAGACTTAGTGTCTAATGTGATCTTGTGAGTTCTAGCTACTTGGAATATTTTCCTGTAGTTTACGTGCCCTAGTCTCTCATGTAGAGTCCTAGGGCTAACTAAATTCAATTGAACTTATTGCACTACTTTATTTGCTAGACTCAGATGGTATATCATATTTTGGACGTAAGCACATCCAAAGTAGTGAGAGTTAACTGACAGAGTCACTCTACCGCTACAGAAGTTAACTGACATACCGGCATCACACAATAAACTAATAGACACTAAGTTAACAGATAAAGAAGAAATAAATTTTACGTTCTTTAAAATTAAAGACTTACCTGAGGAGAGCATCAGAGTTGTGTTCCCCACCTTCAATACGTCAGCTGTTCATCCATCTGCTACAGTCACTGATTCCTTTGCATTCTTCAGCCCTATCAAAAGATTAGCATTGTTGCAAACGTGACACGTTGTCCCAGAATCCAGGAACCACTCCGTGCTGGCCTGCTCGTGTCCGACCATGACAACAAAGTCAGATGGCTCAGCTTGACTAACCAGATGGGCCTGGTTGCCCTCTTATGGTGCCTTAGTTCTTTCCTTCCTCGGTAACTTGCAGTCAGATGCGCAGTGTCCCCACTTGTTTTAGTTAAAACATTTACCCTTAAATTTCTTAGAGGGTCTACTCGGTCCTGTAACCTAAGGGCTACTACGCGACGTTTTGGTCTTGTGAGAGGGAGGAGCACGCTTAGAGCTTGAAATCATGTTGGCAGCAGCCTTCTGCTTGCCAACAGCTTCCAAGGCGTGCTTCGTTCTGTTCTCATCCTCAATGCGTATGAAACACTTGAGGTCATTCAGACCAACCTGCATCTTTTTGCGGTACATCTCCGTTTTGAAATTGTACCACGAGGAGGGCAACTTATACACAATTGTGCCCGCAACAAAACTATCTAGCAGACTGATAACTTCGCAAAAAGAAGTTATCTTCATCTCTATTTTATCCATTTTTAGCCTTGTTATGTGATATTTTTACATGAAAAGTAGATAAAATCCAATTACCGCATGATTTGGAGTCACAATGTTTGTACTCTCATTGTTTATATGTTTTTATGATAGGATTCGGGGAGAATTTGAGTCAAGGATTGAAGACTAAGTATTGTGAAAAATCTGGGAAAAATGTTGCAACATATTCTCAACAAATGCTGGCAGGTCAAACTATGCAGAAGAAAAAAACAGCACCAGAAATGTTGCAACATATTCACAACATTTTTTGGCAGTTACAGGAAATTCAAATCCGAAAATGCCAAGTTTTGGACAGTTACAACCTATTTCAAAGCATCCATTCAGCAATTTAAAATGACTGGATGTGGGGCCCACTAGGAAAAGAAGAGGGAAAGTTTAAAGGAAGGAAATTTCAGCCATAAAAGGGGGGATTCCATTCTATTCAAAGGGAGCCATTAGAGAAAAAAACTGCAGGAAGAAGAATTCGGCCAGGAAAGAACGAGTCCAGTCTTGGCGTTCGGGCTGAAGGAAACGCTTCCACATCACTGGAGAAGGGAAGATTCGCATTTCTTTCGAAATGTTTAGTAAGATCTCTTCAGTTTTGTGTTATTTCCCCGCAGTCATGAACTAAAACTCTCTAGTCTTGCATGATGAGAGTAGTATGTGTATTTTGATGATGAACATCTTTGATTTTGGGTTTGCTTTGTGATTATCTTTATGGATCTTGTGATTTTTATGGTGAAATTGGTGAATCATGTCTCTTTATTGTATTGCGCCGCGAGAATCGAGAGAAGAGCGACGTAATGTTAATTTAAGGGCTAGTTTATCGCAGCGCGAGAATCGAGAGATGAGCAATGCGAATCATTAACCAACATTTCTTTATTTTTACGGCGTTTCAAGAGTCGAGAGAGGAGAAACGTGCGTGCATCACAAGATCTATTGAGTTTTGAAAAGTGAAAGAGATTTCCTTTTTAGGCTTGCGAATTGATTCTTGCACTTCATAATATTTTCGTTTTTCCTAAGTTAGAGATAACTAGGGTTGCGTAGATATTAAGACTCCTTGTATCGAGAGATAAAGGGTTCTTCTTTAAAAATCATCGCATGATAATCCAAAGTTCAACCAAATGAAATATTTATTTTATCACCATCATGTTACACATATGAAATCAGAAATGCAAGACTATTTTCTCTAATTGCTAAGAAATTACTTTAAGATCTAGTTAAATTAGTTTTAATATCTATCTAAAAGTTTTAATCTATTTTCAGAAAAATCAATTAATCGTTTTACTTGGATTCATAGAAACGGTGTAGCTAGTAATTGTAAGCACTAAACCCATCACTTCTCCGTGGGAACGATCTCACTCACTCTGTATTACTTGTACGGCACGTATACTTGCGTTTTCAAGCTCTATTTTGCGCCCATCACAGACTAATAGACTCAATATGCAAGGAATCAACTAAATTTTCAAAATCAGATACCTTGGGGAGAATGACTTTCTCCTCATCGAAGCTGAAGGAGTGAAATTTATCCACCAGATGAGCCTTGGAGAGGTCCTCCTCCTGTTTGAAGTGCTCCTCCAGTGCTTCCCAGATCTCCTCAGCAGACTGCATCTTGATGTAGTTCTTGGCCAGGCTGGAGGAGAGGCAGTTCAGCAGGTAATCCCTGCAAAAGTCCTTGTCTTCTATCTAATATGTCTCATCTTCAGTCCCAACAACGTCATCACGAGTAGTCTTGATGGTGTAGAAGACGTTCAGGTATTTCATCCTGAACTGGGTGTTCAACTTCCAATCGTTGAACTCTATGGCCGTGAACTTCTCAAGCTTATTCATGGGCACTGGAGAGGAGAAGCTGGAGTTCCTCATCCCTTCACTTGCTTGCAAACCCTAACACAGAATCTGCCGGAAGAGAACACGGCTACCACTGAAGAGCAAACTGGATCGGCTTCACTGGATCGGCTCCACGGGCTCAACAACCTTGGATCGGCTCCACTGAATGGCTCTGGAACTATACAGGCGGCAGCTCTTCCTCCCAGATCTGAACGTCGGCGGCCAAAAGATGGTAGAGGCGGCGAGCGCAGAAGGCGGCTGCGCGAACTGGAGCGGCGATCGTTGACTGAAAAGAGGCGATCGACGATCGGGAAGAGGCGATCGTCGAATGGGGAAAGGCGGTCGTCGAGTGAAGAGGCGATTGTCGAGTGAAGAGGCGATCGTCAACTGGAAAAAGTCGATCGTCGAACGGGAAAAGTCGATCGACGATTGGGAAAAGTCGATCGTCGAACGGGAAAAGTCGATCGACGATTGGGAAAAGTCGATCGTCGAACGGGAAAAGTCGATCGATGACTGGGCGATCGACGATTGGGTGATCGACAATCGAAAAAACGATCGTCAAACGGGCGACCGTCAATCGAAAAAACGATCGTCAAACGGGCGACCGACGATCGAAAAAAACGATCGTCGAACGGGTGACCGACGACTGGAAGCCCTTGTTCCGCGACGGGAAAGAGGCGACGACGAGCCCTTGCAGGTGGCTGCGGGACCAGGCGGATCATGGAAAAACAGCGGCGGCCTCCTTCAGAGCGGCGAAACAGAGAGAGCAGGCGGCTTCCTCGTTATCCGAGAGCAGGCGGCTTCCTCCTTATCCGAGAGCAGGCGGCTGCGGTGGCGTTGAGGAAGACGCGAATCGGCGTCGGGGAAGACTCGATCGGCGGCGGGGAAGACACGATCGACGACGGCAAGCTCTTATTCCGCGAACAAGTGAGCGCGACGCAGCGACGAGCGCAATCGCGATGATCGGGAACGATGGCGAACCCTAAAATCGCAAACGAGCGCCAGACGGGAGCTGTTTCGAGAATGTGAGAGGCACTCGAAACATCCGGAGGAAAGTCTAGTGGAACTTTCTCTCCGTTGCCCCGAGCTAGGTAAATATGGTAAACCTAGGGTTTATACGCGCAAAGCCCCCGAGCCCGTTATTCGTCCGAATATACACTTACACCTTGTTCATCGAGTCTGCATCTTTTGCGCGGACTATATGTGGAGTTAGCGACGATTTCAGATTGCCTTGCGCGGTATGTCTTTGTGTCTGCACTCATGTGCGACCTGGTACGGGTAGCTCACGCTGATGAACGGTTACCCTATCGTATGGGCGGTGACTTCACTCCCTTCGCTTGCCTATAAATAGAGGCCCCAGACTCGTCATTCATAACGTGAACAGTACGCGTTGAAGCTTAGGTTAAAACTTGCGGTTTGGTTTTCTTAACCGCGCGGCTTAGAGAAAGTAATCAGTTTTGCTGTATTGTAGATTGTGTGACTACCACTGGGCGACCAGAGATTTAGTTCTGACAGCAGCCAGGATTTAGTGTTGCTTGCGGATAACAGTCAGTGGATTGCAGCAGGTCGCGACTTGCGCCCAGGAGGTTTTCTCTTTGGAAAAGTTTTCACAGCTCAATAAGTTAGTCCACCTCTTGCGCTTTGACTCTGTTCAGTTCGGCAACAGTTTTGTTTGCGGTTCTGGCAGCTAGGTGACCTTCCGGTCAGGCAGCTTGCAGGTGCGGACAGGTTTCTTCAGCATTTAATAACGGGGAGCCTGCGCGGTTAAGTTGCGGTTTGGCGACTTGGCGGCTTCAACGGACATCTTTTGCGGATAGGCAGTTTTGAAGGTTACTGTTATCAGTCTACCCAGTTTACTCTTGCTTGTATGATCTTGTTTTCATTGGGTTCATTTGTGAATCATGTCTCACAATGTATACCTTGTGTTGTAAAGAAAATTGATAATACAAGTTTCTCTTTTCTTCTGTTGTGCTGGTTTATTTGAGTTTGGTTTGGTTGAAAGTTCCTGCGACATTTCTCACTTCTAAGAAATGTTTACATTGGAAGCGCATGCAGCGTGCTTTGGAGCACGTGTGGCCGCGCAGCGCGCGGCCGTGCTTGGGTGGGGGTGCACGCGGACGGTTTTGTCTTCTTCTCGGATGTTTTCGGACCTTTTGGGCGAGCGCAGCTTTCCACGCGCGGCTCGTCTAGTCGGGTTAGCTTGCTCCCATGTCCTTTGCCCAAACTTTTTCGGTTTGACTTAGAAAATTCAGAGGAAACCCCATCAATTTTATTCATGATGATGCCCACTTTGGGCCAAAACTTGCTTTGGGTGGGTCAATTACTCAATCAAGAAATTAAGGATATAGTTAGCTAACCAATTCAATGATGTCATCATCACACAGCCTGGAGGTTGGTATAAATATCTTTTATTTATATTTCAAAGTGTTTTTACCATAACTTATAATTAATTATAAATTTCATATGAATCTTTCTCAGAAACAATTTGAATCAATTTGGACTCATATTAATAGCTTGAACCTCCAATATTTTGTTGCCGTTGGGTTGGATAAAATTGAATGGATTCTTTTTAGTTCTTACTCCAATGCTTACTCATGCACATGTATAAAAAAAGAGACTGAAGAGCTTGATATATATATAGAAGATTGAGCGGGTAGTACTCTCAAACAAGTTCATTTATCAAAGGAATAAATTATGAAACAATATATTTATTTATTATAGAATTTGTGTATTACAGAATTTGTTTACGTATCACGTTTAATAGAGTTAAATGTTCTATTAAGGGTTTGGGGCCTTTTGGCTATTTTCTATATTTTTTTAATTAATAAATTTAAAGGAAACATTCTTTTTTTTCATTCATGAGTTTTTTTAAGCAGATGAATAATCTATTTATTATTGTATTTAATGTTGAAATAAATAATTTTAGTAACAAAAATTCATTGTTGTATTACAACAGTCACTAAATATGTTTAGTGACGAAAAATAGGTATTATTAATAATATACATTTAGTGACGAAAAATATTTGTCACTAAAAATGTACATTTAGTGACAAAATTTATTTTTCACTAAAACATACATTTAGTGACGAAAATTAATTTGATCGCTAAATATATTTTGTAAAGGACAATTTGCAACCACCTTGTGACGAATTAAATTTGATCCAAACCGTAATATTTAGTGTCCAAACTTTTCTTCACTTAATGTCATTTTTTGTAGTGAATACCTCATCATGGACAAAAACTTCACTCAAATTATCGTGGTAAAAATGTCTGATTAAGGTTCAGGCCGCGTGGCTGTCTGATTATCTACCTAAGTCCACGCGAACTGAGGATGGTGTATGTCTGTTTGGTGTGGTTAAGGTTCAGGCCGCGTGGCTGTCTGATTATCTACCTAAGTCCACGCGAACTGAGGATGGTGTATGCATTGTTGTGCGGACTGGTGGACTTAACCGCACCCACGATCTGGTGTGGCAATCCGCTTGTTGGGTGGACTGGTGCTGCTAGCTGTCACGTCACTGGCGGTTACTCTACCCCCTGGGCGGTGACGGTATCTGTCTGCCCGCCTATAAATAGGGGTGTTGGTCTCGTCATAAATAATAGAAACTGTAAGAATTGAAGCTCGGGTTAAACTCGGCAGTTAAGATTTTTTAACCACGCGGTTAAGTGAAGTGACCGGATTTATTGTTGCGTTGTAGATTGTGCGGCTAGCACTTAACAACCAGAAGACTAGTTCTGAAGGCAGTGCGGATAGCGGGTAGCAGTCAGCGATGGTTATCACCAGGTCGCGGATAGGCGACTAGACGGTCTTCTTCCTTGGCAGTTTACTAGCTTGATTTCACAGTTCACCTTTGCCGGACTGAGTTGCAGTTCGAATAAAGATGTTCGTGACCTCAGCGGTTAGTCGACCATGAGTTGTGGTTAGGAGGCAGCTCAGTTTCAGTTCAACTGTTCGAGGCAATTTCGGCGGTCAAGCGACCTCGCGGTCAGGCGATCACGAGTTGCGGACGGGATTATTTTCAACATGCAATAAGGCAGTTCGCGGACTGGGCGGTTTGCCTTGGCGGATAGGAGGCTAGGCGGTTTCAGTGTGCTGTCCGCCAGTTTTTGTACTTGTCTTTTTTGTGATCTCCATCAGGTGCATTGCGAAATCAGGTCTCACAATGTATGTCTTGTCTTGTAAATAAGACTATTAATTCAATTGTGACTCTTGTTCTTCTACTTGTTTCTGGTTTATTGGTTTGGTTGATTGAGAGTTCCTGCGACCTTCCCCGCTTCACAAAATTTTGCATGGTATCAGAGGGACAAAAGTTTGAGAATTTATCAGTCGCAGAAGTTTGCTTCATACCTTTGTAAGTTTCAAGTGAGCCAGGATATAACAATGAAAGAAGGTTATGCAAGAGGCCTTAGAATTAAACTCAAGAAGTGAGAGTTATATTTTAGGCGAGGACCTCTTGGAAATCGTTGGTGGAGGAGGGGGACAATAGTTAATTACTGTTGAAGGGAATGCTTAAGAGGTGAGAGCTTGGAGGAGAACAAACGTAAAGACTGAGTTCACTCTTAAGCGGGCGATATCACCTGAGCTATTCGACCACATCATTGGATTTAGGTCATCTGCTAAAATTTGGACGGCCCTTGATGTCTTGTTCAACAAGAAGAATGTAGCTTGACTACAATTATTGGAGAATGAGTTGGCGAAAGCAACTCAGGGAAACCTGTCCATTTCATCTTTCTTCTTGAAGATGAAGAACCTATGCGCCGAAATTTCAGTATTGGACCCGGAAAAGCCTATCTCAGAGGCAAAGCTGACGAAGCACATTATCCGCAACTCATGGAAGGAATATGTGGCATTTGTTACGTCTGTGCAGGACTGGGCCAATCAGCTATCTTGCTGGAGCTGAATAATCTGCTTGCTTCACAGGAGAGCTTTACAAGATAGATTGATGGAAACATTTGAGCAAGCGTGTTGCGATGCACCAGAATCAAACATCCAGCTATCAGATTCACCCTGACTCTCAGTGACACAATAAAAGTCATCATCCCTTGCCAAGTCCAATGTCACATGCCCACATCCTGGACGTCTCTTGAAGTACCAGAACCCGTAACATGCTACAGATAGTGTCTCCTAATGCGACCAACATGTATGTAGTGGAAACACGTTACTGTCTTCTTTAAAGCCGACCAAGCTCGTGCACCGCTCGATCCTTTATCGAAACTCCTCCCTCATCCATGCACTATCAATATTTGGTCAACCATAGGAGTGGGGTCCTTCAACATCTGACTAGATAAAAGCACCGACATGACTTCTTTCATCCTCACCGTATCCTTCTCATACAGGAGCGTAGTCATCATGTGCTTGTATGACGCTGAGAGCAAGGTAAGAAGCAAGAGGACTTTGTCTTCTCCATCTACCTTCGAGCCAACCACATGCAGCTGGCTCGGAAGACCGTTGAACATATTGAAGTGTTCCTGCAGGTTGTCACCTTCCTGCATCTTCAACTCATAGAGACGTTTCAGCAATTATCTTATTGTCATAGATTTCGCCACGTACAGTCGCTCCAATTTCTCCTAAAGTCCGACTGACGTCTCTTCAGTCCCAATGTTGAAGAGCATATAGTCAACAACACATATCTTGATTGTGCTCATGTCTTTTTAATCAAGATCTTTCCAGTCCTCATTTTTTATTGTCACGTGCAATTTATTGCGCCCCCACAAGGCAAATCAAACCATGCTGAACCAGCATATCTTTTACTCGAATCTGTCATAGGATAAAATTCCCGCCATCGTCAAATTTCTCCACTAAAAATCTCTCCAGAACTACATTCTTTCTAGCCATGACTTTTCTCGGCAAACTAGAAGACCTGATTTATTCAAAGTCCAAATCTGAAAGGATGGGAAAAGAACCTAGTCGTTCACTACCGCAGTCAGAACCTTCATAGAACATCCAATCACGATCGTCGATCAAACCTCGCTCTGATGTCACTTGTTGGGATTTCACGCAATCCTCGGGATAGTCATAATAACCGTAAGGGTACAAAGAACACGTAATAATCCGGAGAAAAATTCAATTTACGATAATTAATCAAAACTACAAATAGAGAAGACAAAAATACCAACCTGTTACAAGTACACCGCATATAAGATGGATTGCTTAATCCGCGGTGTGGACAATGATCTTGGACTGCAATCCTCAGAAGGACGCACAAGGTTCGCTCCGACAAACCTTCGTCGTCATCAGACGACCAACCACCATCTCCGCCATTGGAGAAGTCAACGCGGAATAATGCCCAGCTCGCGTGTAAGCTCACTATCACTACGCTGCTTGACCCGTTATAACCTTGTCGCACTCACTGCAGCCCGCCACAGTCGTGTCTTCTTCTTCTCAGTGAATCCACCTTCAAGGGCCTCGTTCTCCAAGATGAGAACCGGTGGTGTATCTATTCAAGCCATAACTCAATCTTTTATATAGTCATTTCATTTGTCTTGATTATTTTCCTAAAAGTTTCCTAGCATGTGAAATACATGGGTGACTTGGAGATTCAACATCGGCGGCTTGGAGAGTCAACATTGGCGGCTTGGAGACTCAACATCGACAGCTTGAAGACTCAACATCGACAGCTTGGAGAGTCAACATTGGCGACTTGTAGGTGAATCATGATACACATGGGTTTGAAAGATCAGACCAACTCAACAAATAATGGGTCGTGTTTGCATTCTAGGCAATCAGATTGTGTGCTTGGACGCCAATGAATTTCTCTCTTCCCTCTCCTCGCTGTAAGGTTCATGATCTAGCTCGATCAAAGCAGAACCCATACGCTGGAGATGATCATTAACCACCTCTTGCGATCCTTGAAGGTTTATGATCTCCATAAATGGAGACGAAGTGCGGGAACACTAAAATTTCAGACTATGGGTTCTGCTGCATCTCCGGCGTCCGCCGACCGGCTTCGGGCAGGCCATACCATCTGTCAAAAATTTTGTTAGTTTGAAAGGCATTTCAATCTTTTTTGGATTTGCCATAATTTCATAAGGGTGGTTAATGCTCTTATTTACGCGGAATTGTAAGCTGTAATAGTGAATAGACCCTCTCTATGGACATAAGCGCTCCTCGCCGAACCGCATATATCACATCGTGTTATTATTTGTTTGTTGTGTTGTTTTAATTTTTTCGCATCATTCGCACAACAGACTTCCTGTCGCACACTATCAAGCTTCGCCATGAAGTCATGGGTTGCCTTAGTAGTGGTAGGGGTGAATAGGGGTTGTTAACCCATAGCACTTAAATCCCGATAATGAATAATTTATGGTTCAAATTTCATAGGCCATAGTTGGCTGTCCCACAGCAGATCGGGAACTGATCCACTGCGGGGATGAACCAATTTATGCTGCACCTGGATCAAAGTCGCCAATATTCATTAAGATAAGTACACAAGACATTCCTTCGAATGTTTTGTGATTTATTAGTTAGGCCTTTAAACTGATATGTCCGAAACTTGACCCCAACAGGAATAATGTATAGCTGAAATTCCCACATTTTCAAGGGCACCAACAGGAATAATGACCAAACTCAGAATCATAAAGCAATACTTGTTTCCCTCCATGAATTTATCTGCCAATCTTAAGGGCAACTCTCTACTGTGTGCGCATATGACTACCTCCACTGACTCGAAAGATTATTTTAATTCATATTGGTCATGTGGTAGAATTACACTGCTCCTAAACCTCAATGGACAGTGATGGAAGCAATCAAAATCATGAGACAAGCAACCACATGAAAGACTTTATTTCAATTGAAAATAAATTAAAACACAAGCACCCATTTGGCATATACGTATTTTCTCAACTAGATGCCAACAAACAAAATACAAAGCTTTGATCCTTTTTTTGTCGGGCTCTTGAACTAGAGTGTGTGAACTACAAACACTATGTACTTTGGGGGGGCATAACACAAACTCTACAGATGATCTCTTTCTTAAGATCCTCCTATTTCAGGTTTTTTTGTTGTTGCATTATTCTTAGTATTTTATCAAACATTTACTAACATACATATAAATGCATGAAGATAAAGACAAGGGTCAAACGGAGAGATGAGGAATGGTTTCTCAGTGCATGCCGCCCATACTAGCTTTGAAGTTGGATGGAGAGAGCCTTGGAAGCTTGAAAAGCCCCACGATGCCGCAAATAAAGGCGAAAACAGACGCGAGTGCAAATGCTGGTATGTTCCCTTTGTTGAATATAGCGTCCCATGGCCCCGCTCCCAGTGCTATGATCACCTGTTTTTCGATCCACCGGCACCCACAAATCGTGATTAAACAACAACAACAACAAACAATACAAAGAAAGTTGGTTCGATTTGATTTTGGTCATCTTTGGGTACAAAACTAGAAGTAGAAAACATAATTAAGGTCGTAAAGGAATCTTTTATGGGCCACCAGCACACAAGAGAGTCCTGAGCAGTGAATAATCAGTTTACTAACAAATTAAGGTTGACTACAAACCTGTGGAATGACAATAGAAATGTTGAGAACTCCCGTACACAACCCTGCAGCATAAAACATTCACATATATTTATATGGAGTTCACGCCTGAAAAGAAGAAGGGAGAAAAAACAGGTTTGAAAATATGAACCTTGTCCGCCTCCTTCATTAACAGCTAACTGAGCTGTTACAGCAAAAGGAATGCTGTACAAAATCTACAAAAAAAAATCCTAAACAATCAGAACATGCATCAATCATTTTTATATTGGATTAACCATAAATCAGCAGTGAGACGAGATGATGGATACTAACAGCCAACGGAACGCCGAGAACTGAAAACAAAAACAGAGCAGTCGCCTTCACTTTTCCATCAGGACCAATGACGGCATCCTGAATGCTGCCATGGTAGGTTTGAAGAGACCAGGTGCTGATGATGGCGGTGGCTGCCATACATATGAAAACAAAGAAGTTGCTTGCCACCCACACTATTCTAGGGGTGAATTTGCGGCACATTGGCTCTATCAGGAATGAGCTCACCCCAAGAACGACCTTAACAAGAATCAAATTGAACATCAGCAAGAAAACTTGAAGCAAATTGGAACAAAATCTGAGCCTGAGACATTTTCTACTCACCGAGTTTATCAGCAAGCCGAGTGCACCTGCCCTGATTCCATCGTTGTAAGCTTTCATCTGAGCTGTAGTTCCCTTAGGATTTCCATGGTAGACTTCACGGCCCATCCAGTCGGTATCATACAAGATGAATGGAAACCATGAAAGCTGCAGTTAAATGAAGATATTATTGGCTTTGAAGTTTGTCTGCAGTTAAATGGAAGAGATGGAATGCATACCCAGGTAAGGGAAGTGACAAGAAGAACTGAAGACATTCCCGGTGGGAGATTCTTGATACTTCTGAAGATTTCCATTATTCCAACTTTACCTTCTGCAGATTCAATGCTTCCTTTGACTGAAGGAAGAGGCGCTTCTTTAGCAACAATAAATGTCACCATGACCGAAAGCATAAGGAACACCTTTTCATTGTTTGCAAAATGATTCTTTCAGAATTCTACACTAACATTACACACAAATGAACTTGAAATGATGTGTTGCCAAACAAATTTGCATGCATACCACGGCAACTAAAAATGCTCCTTTCAAATTTGCGCAAGCTTCGCAGCATGCCCTGTTTGTCAGGAAAGGAAGCCACCTGCTCCAAGGTTTATAGATCAAGAACTAGTATAACTCCGAAGCAAACTTGTAACTTTGGACATTAGCAAATTCTCACATAATTCAGGTAATTTGGATGTAGTCAAACATGGATTATTTTGAAGCAATATGAACAGAAATTAGTACTGAATAAGGACTAAATATATAGCTGTCAGTGTCATTAGGATTGTTAAAGAAAATTGTGATTCATATATCCTAGCAAGTGATTCCTGACTTCAAACTTGTGCCTTTTTTCATTAGGAGTGATTGGCACCCTAACAAATGTATAACCCCCAATTATAATGATTTTTATTTAATAATGATGGTGACAATGGCAATACTGCCACCAAGTAATAATGATCTCTGTTTGATTTCTACTGAACGTACTTGTGCCACTGTCCACTAGCACCGGATGAATAACCAAGGATGTTCCCAATAGCCATCCATGCAGCAAATATTGCATTTGCTGCATTGCATCCATGAATCCCTGCAAATGTTAATCAACAAGTTGAGGAATAATAATCTAATTCATAACATTTAATTTTTGAAATTCTTTTCAAAACTGTGTTTTAATACTAAAAACAAGAAAACAATGGACAATGTGGTAGGCACCTGAGAGATCAGCCATGAGAGCCCGAGCCGGACCCTGAAAGCAATTCTACGCCTTAATTTTACAGCACAAAAGAATAAAAAAAAACATCTAGTAGCTCAAAAATCATTAATTGAATCATTTATTTAACGATAATTAGATCACCTGGACTGCATTGTTTGATAAATCAAGCATCCAAAATCCAGCTACGAAAATGAATGCAGCCCGCCACCGAGGACCATTATACACCCTATTTATGCAAAATACATCAACAATACATTTTACAAAGGAGAGGGCCTCTTCCACATTGCAAATGAAACACCAACGTTTAATTACCTGCAATCTTGCTTGTCGGTATCACCTAACCCGTATCCGATGTCGGAGGAGAAGGCAATCACAATCACCTAACAATATATATGGGCTCAGTCATGTGTGTATTGCAATTCTATATCTACACAATATTCAAAAGGGATATATGTTCTTAATTGTAAACTCACTGCAGCAGAAATCAGCAAGCACCCGACAAGTATGAATGGCCTTCTCCTTCCAAATCTTGAACGGCATCTGTCGCTCCATAAACCAACGCATGGTTGAACCTAAGAAAATGTTAGAAATTTTATTTTTTCCCCCTTTATTATATATCTATATATAATAATTTACTCTGTTTTATATAATTTTCTTGATATAAATAATAATATTTATAATTATTTCTTTAATAATTAGGAATGAATGTATATGTTAATATTATTTATTGTAAATGTATTCTTTATTGTTTTTAGTTTAGTCCCACACCGCCTGTGGTGTCTTCTCCTTCTCCTCTTCTCCTATATGTAGACCCCAAGGGTCCTTGTTTTAGACATGAATACAAAAGCTATTGCTACTTCTAACATGGTATCAGAGCGGGTTTAATTTTTCGCGCTCGCCTCCTTGCTCGCGCCTCTGCCAGCCAGTCCGTCGTGCACCTCAGCCCTCCTGTCTGTCCCTTCTGCCCGCTCAGTCCGCCACCTCAACTCCCAGTCCGCCACCTCCCCTGCAGTCCGCCTCCTCCCCAGCCCGCCCGTCCGCCCCCCCCCCCCCCCCCCCGCTCGCCAGTCCGTCCGCCCGTCCGCCAGTCCGCCCGTCCGCCCGTCTGCCCACCCCAGTCCGCCAGTCCGCCCCTTAGTTCGCCACTCCAGCACCCCAGTCCGCCCCCCCACACCAGCCCACCAGTCCCCCCCTTCGCACCCCAGTCCGCCAGCTCGCCACCCCAGTCCGCTTCCCCCAGTCCGCCCCAGCCCGCCAGCCCGCCAGTCCGCCAGTCCGCCAGTCTGCTTCTGCTCGCAACCCCAGTCCGCCCCTGCTCACCCCACAGTCCTCCCGACCGCTTCCCCCAGCCCGCCAGTCCGCCTCTCCGCAGTCCGCCAGTCCGCCAGTCCGCCACCCGCTCGCACCCAGTCCGTCAGTCCGCTTCCCCAGCCCGCCAGTCCGCCTATCCGCCGTCCGCCTGTCCGCTTCCCCAGGCCGCCAGTCCGCCTCTGCTCAGTCCGCCCGTCCTCTTTCCCCAGCCCGCTCGTCCGCCTCTGCTCAGCTCGCTTTCCACCGCTTCTTTGGGACTACATGGCTGCTCCTCTGATCTCGCCTCCGCTAAAGGCCACGTCCTTCCAGCTCGCCGGCGCTAGCGACTGGCCTGACTGGGCCCTTACCGTTGAGGCCGCTCTCTCCTCCCGTGATCTTTGGGATCACATCATCGGTGCGCCTCCTGCCCCTGCCGCCAAGCCCGCCACCGCCACCGATTCCGCCACACCTTCTGTCGACGCCGCCTCTCCCGATGCCTGCACTCTTTGGCACCGGCGCGATCATGCTATCCGGGCTTACCTCCTGGAGTCCGTTGCTCGCCCGCTTCTCACGTCTATCGGCCGCCTTCCTTCCGCCCGTGCCATGTGGGAATATCTTCGTGACCGCTTCGTTCCCCGTGGTGGAGCTCGGCGTCACCGTCTTATCTGCGATTCTCAGGCTGCCCGCCAAGACGGTCGCTCCATTCAGGACTTCTTCACTATGATGAGTGCCTACTGGCACGAACTGGACTCTTTGATTCCCTTACCCTGCGGTTGTCCTCGCTCCTTGGACTTTCAGCGCCACCTCTCCGAGGGCCATCTTCATCAGTTTCTGGCTGCTCTGCGTCCTGAGTTTTCTCTTCTTGCCGCTCAGCTCCTTCACCGGGTCCCGCTTCCTTCTCTGGATGATGCCCTGATTGCTCTGCTCGATGAGGAGACTCGTCTCCGACCTCCTGTGGCTCTCCAGCCCCCTTTTCCTCTTGATAATGCTCTTGCCGTTCCTCCGCGTCCCAATGCTGTTACCTGTCACTACTGTAAGAAGGTGGGGCACATGAAGTCTGCTTGCCCTATTCGTCCACCTCGGCCTGATGCACACCGCGCTTCTGACCATCGCCGTGACGGCCGTGGTAGGGGACGTGATCGTGGTCCCGGCTCTCACCCCACTGCTGCTGCTGCTACCGATCCTCTGCAGCGCTTAGAGGATCTGATCCTCCGGTCTCCGCTATTTCAGTCTGCCTCCTCTGCCAGCTCCTCTGCGGAACACAGTCTCTCAGCTGCTTCTGGTACTGTTGCTGCTCGACTTCCTCCGACTGCACCTTGGTATTTCGACTCTGGGGCCTCCTGCCACCTCACCTCCGACTCCCGCACCCTCACCAACTGCACCTCCTCCCCCTCTTCTCTTCAGGTCACCACTGCTGATGGGGGCTCTCTCCCTATCCTGCGCTCTGGCTCCATCACCCCGACTTCTGCCCCTCTTGGACGCCTTACTCTCTCCAACGTCCATCATGCCCCTCGGCTACATATGAACCTCATTTCTGTCAGCTCCCTCTGTGATCTCGGTCTAACAGTTTTATTCTCTTCTTCTGCTTGTGTTGTGCAGGATTCCCGGACAGCTCAGAGGATTGGACAGGGCCGTAGGACTGGTGGCCTGTATCAGCTGGAGTATCTTCATGTTCCCCCCCCACCACCCTCCGCTTCGGCCCTCTCTGTTGTCTCTGATGCCGACTTGTGGCACAGGCGTTTAGGACATTTGTCTACTGATCGACTCCGAAGTATTATCCGCTCTGGAGCTTTGGGTCGTGTCTCCCCTTCCCCCCTCTCTGTTTGTACCGGCTGCCGTTTGTCAAAGCACCTTGCCCTACCATTTACAAGTAGTGCTTCTCAAACAACAGCCCCTTTTGATTTAGTTCACTCTGATATTTGGGGCCCCGCGCCGCTTGCTTCTCATTCTGGCTATCTTTATTATGTTAGCTTTATTGATGATTTTTCCCGTTGTGCTTGGGTTTATCTCCTTCGCAATCGTTCTGATGTACCCGCTGCGTATCGCACGTTCACCGCCATGCTTCACACTCAGTTTGAGCGTCGCATTAAGATCTTTCGCTCTGACTGCGCTCAAGAATTTCTCTCCTCCACCATGCGCGATATCCTCCACTCGCATGGCACCCTCCACCAACAATCTTGCCCGCACACTCATGAACAAAATGGGGTTGCTGAACGCAAACATCGTCACATCATCGAAACCGCCCGTACTCTCCTCCTCTCTGCCTCCGCTCCTCCCTCCTTCTGGGCCGAAGCCGTTCTCACCGCTGTTCACCTCATCAACATCACTCCTTCCACGACTCTCTCTGGCGTCACTCCTTATGAACGCCTTCACTCCCGGCCGCCGCAGTATGCCTCTCTCCGCACATTTGGGTGCACCTGCTTCGTTCTCCTTCCTCCTACTGACCGTAACAAACTCTCCGCTCGCTCCGCTCGTTGTGTTCACCTCGGTCTTAGCCCCCACCACAAAGGCTATCGTTGCTACGATCCGGTGGCTCGTCGCATTCGCATCTCTCGACATGTCTCCTTCGTTGAACATGACATGTTTTTCTCTTCCCCACCGACACCCCTCCCCTCCCCCCCCTCCCTTGCTCCACCACTTTCTCTTCCCCTTCTTCCTTCTATACCAACTCGCCCCCGGTCTCCCCTTGTCAACCCTCCCACCTCCCCACCTCGTCCTCTGCCCGAGGTCCCTCCTTCCACATCGGCTCCTCCTCCGACGCCCACACCCCCACGCCCTGCTCCTGCTCCTGATACGGCTCTGTCTGACGCTCCGTCCGCCCCTGCTACCGTGGATCCTGCTCCTCCTCGCCGTAATCCTTCTCGCCATCGCCATCCACCTGCTCGCTACGACCCTCCTTCTGCTCTCACTGCCGCTACCTCCTATTCCCCTGGTTTTCAGGCCTTCCTCGCCGCTCTCCACGCCCACCGGGAGCCCCAGTCCTACCAAGAGGCAGTCGGCCAACTCGAATGGCAGCAGGCCATGGCGCTTGAACTTCAAGCCTTTAGCCGGACTCATACTTGGGATCTTGTTCCGTGTCCTCCCGGTGTTACTCCTATCAGCTGCAAATGGATTTTTAAAGTTAAGACTCGTCCGGACGGTTCTATTGAGCGTCATAAAGCCCGCTTGGTTGCTCGCGGGTTCTCCCAGGAACATGGCATCGATTATGACGAAACCTTTGCCCCGGTTGCCCGGATGACCTCCGTCCGCACCTTACTTGCGGTCGCAGCTGCCCGCAATTGGCCCCTCCATCAGATGGATGTCACCAATGCCTTTCTTCATGGCGATCTCACTGAAGTTGTCTACATGGCCCCTCCCCCGGGTCTCTCCGCACCCCCTGGCCATGTCTGCCACCTCCGCCGGGCCATCTATGGCCTCAAACAGGCTCCTCGTGCCTGGTTTGAGCGCTTCCGCACTGCAGTTCTCAAGGCTGGTTTCATTGAACGCCAGACTGATCATGCCCTGTTTACCCGCACCTCCGCTCAGGGCTGCGCCATCCTGCTCCTTTATGTTGACGACATGATTATCACTGGAGATGATCACGTCACCATTGCCGCTCTTCAGCAACACCTCCGCAGTCAGTTTGAGATGAAGGATATGGGCCCCCTTCGCTACTTCCTTGGGTTAGAGATTGCCCGCTCCAAACGTGGGATTCTGGTGTCTCAGCAAAAATACATCTCCGATATTCTCTCTGTGGCCGCTCTCACTGACACCCGCACTGTCGACACCCCCATTGAGCTGAATCTGAAACTACTTCCTACAGATGGGGAACCGCTGGCCGATGCCTCCCGCTATCGGCGTCTCGTCGGGATGCTGGTCTATCTCACCATGACTCGCCCGGACATTGCTTATGCTGTTAGCTTCGTCAGTCAATTTGTTCAAGCTCCTCGCTCTGCTCACTATGCCGCGGTCCTCCGGATACTCCGTTACCTTCGCGGCTCTGTCGGTCGCTCGTTATTTCTCTCTGCCACTTCGCCACTCACCCTCCGCGCATTTTCGGATGCTGACTGGGCGGGGGATGCCACCACTCGTCGCTCCACTACTGGGTTCTGTGTTTTTCTGGGCGACTCTCTGATCTCCTGGCGTAGTAAGAAACAGGAATCCATTGCGCGCTCCAGCACGGAGGCTGAGTATCGTGCCATGGCTTCCACCACTGCTGAAATAGTCTGGCTTCGTCGTCTTCTTTGCGACCTTGGTGTCCAGATAACAGGCCCCACTCCCCTATTTTGTGACAATCGAAGCGCCATTCAAATCGCATCCAATCCGGTGTTCCATGAACGGACAAAACACATTGAGATCGATTGCCACTTTACTCGTCAGGAATTCCTCGCCAACACCATCTCTCTACCATTCATCACCTCTGAAGAACAAGTCGCAGACTTCCTCACCAAGTCTCTCACAACTGCAAGATTCCGTTATCTTATCAGCAAACTCTCGGTTCATGATCCACCGTGACTTTGAGAGGGCGTGTTAATATTATTTATTGTAAATGTATTCTTTATTGTTTTTAGTTTAGTCCCACACCGCCTGTGGTGTCTTCTCCTTCTCCTCTTCTCCTATATGTAGACCCCAAGGGTCCTTGTTTTAGACATGAATACAAAAGCTATTGCTACTTCTAACAGTATAGGGATAAGACAGGAATAGCACCAATTGCAGAGAAAATGCGAGAAGCTCGACTAAGATGGTTTGGACTTTGGACATGTACAAAAAAAACCATTAGAGGCACATGTTAGACGTTGTGAGAGTCTAGTCACTAGGCATGTTTAACGAGAGAGGGGTAGACCAATAAAGACTTGGAATGAAACTATAAGGAAAGACATTATGTACTTTGGCATTAGTGAGATATGACAAAAGATAGGGCACAATGGCGACAAAGGATCCATATAGCCGACCCAATTATAGTGGGATAAAGGCTTTAGTGTTGTTGTTGTTTATTTTTTAATAGAATTTTTCAGAATAAAAAAAGTAATTAAAATGACATGAAATAAAATAACAAATATATTCGAGTAAAAAATCAAGTTGGGATAAGGCGTGTAATCATTGTCTTAAAGAAGTTACACTACCCTCCGGCAGGGCTTGAACCGATGCTCACTTCTCCAAGGTACAACATTTGACTAGATCATGAAACTCCGATGTGCGCAGACAACGAAGAATTACATATCACTTGAACTCTCGCTAAATGAAGTAAACGTAGAATAACAAAAAACTATATTGAAAGATACGTGAGCTTAAAGGGAGAAAGATGAGAGAAATTGTATATCTAATTTACTCTCATATTTTAGAGAGCTATTTATAGGACATAAATTTATTTCAATTTTTTTTGAAATATTTAAACATTTAATCATAATAACTAATACAAAATATTAATTATAGGATAACATTAATAATTTTAATGTTATGTAATTAATATTTAAATATTGAATATTTATTATTATATAATAAATATGTTATTTACTATATAACTGCATATAATATTTAATTACAATAATTAATACAAAATATTAATTGTATGGTAAAAAACTAAATATTTATTATTACATAATAAATATATTATTTACTATATAACGATATATAATATTTAATTATAATAATTTATACAAAATAATAATTATGGATAACATTGAAAATTTTAATGTTATATAATTAACATTTTAAAATTAAATATTTATTATTATATAATAAATATGTTATTTAGTATATAATAACAGTATACTATTATGATATTATTATCATTAATATTTTTCACATTATTATCTTTATTAATAATAGTAATATTATAATATCATTTTATTCATTACATTAATAAATATATAATATATATTATATCTACAATTATTAAAATATTGTCAATTTTATTATTAAATAATAATATAATCATTATTCATTAAAACAAAAGTTTCTAAATCACCTCACTGTGCAAGGCACACTCGCGTGATGAATTATTTTGAGTTTTTCCACTTTAACAATTTCAACAATCACTCATAAAATTGAAAAAAATCAAACTATTATTAAATAATAGATATTGGAATACAGTGCTTCGCCGAGCACTTGCTTAAATGCGGGGATGTTTAGTTCACTGGAGATAACGACTGGATCAGTCTTTCTGAGTGACGGCTCAGCATGTGAAGTCACGGGAGACGGGGACAGTGGATATTTGAACGTATGACAAAGTTGTGCGTAGGCTTGAGCGGGCACACCTAGTACCCAAGATGCGCAATAATTTGATATCGCTGGGCAAATTTGACTCCAGAGAATGCAGCTTTGTAACGAGAGGTGGAGTTCCGACGGTGATGCGAGGTAGCATTGTGCTTATACGAGTTATGCAGCACGATAGATTGTACTGGCTGATGGGGACCACGTTGCAAGGTGGTGCACCCATGATTTATGATGTTGGCGGTATGGATGGTCGAGGAGGTGCAGAGGATCCCCCTTCTGGAACTCTGACTAGGCGAGTCAAATTCAGCGATCCAGTTGCATCGACATTCAGAGGTTGAGCCCGAGCAGGGATTAGACGACTGGAGTAACTCGATTGACACTCGGGTTTTTGAGGTGATGTTGCGTGCAGTGTTGCTTTGTACGGTTGATGATTTGTGCATGGAGTGTTTCGTGCAGATGGTGATTCCAGTTCTGAAACCAATATGGTGGTTTGTCAGGATTTATTGGTTAGATTTCGGATTTTGGATCCGACTCAGACCCGGATCCATCATTGTTTTTAGGTTTAATTAAAAAACTTAGCAGCCGGTTATCACCCACCCCGATCCCCTGATTCAGTTTGTGCGAGAACTGTAGTCGACCCCTTTGTCGTTCAAGTGGGCGAGCCGCCCAATCCTGTGAAGGCGAGAAGGTGTTGCCTCCCCATTCTGATTCATGTTCCTGCGACAAAAGGAGGGGGCCCCCTGTCCCTATGGAAGAAAGGAGTGAGCCGACTCCCTGTTTGGAAGTGGAGGGATCCGAGGCGGCGACTGGTCTCGGTGGTGGTCTATGTTAAAAAAGTTGAATGAGAAGTGGGCGGTCTGAATGTGCAGACAACACATACCGCTTAGACCATGGAGACCGCACGGGTTCCTAGGTTGCTGTCCGCATGGTTTGGTTTTGATTACCGGCGGACTGTGCGATCTAATTTCCGGCAGACCGTATTGTGCGCAGTTAGATTCTTAATCTGCGATGTCATTGGTCATTTGAAGTCCACGCGATATGGCACGCCAATCCACACACTTGTGCGGTCTTGTGTTGCTAACCGCTATCATGCTGGCGGTATTCCTATCACCCTGAGTAGGACCGCATCCCCCTGACCGCCTATAAATAGGGGTCCTGACCCCGTCAATTATAACTGGAACTGTGAGAACTGTAGCTTGGGTTAAGCTTGTGGTAAAGTTTTCCTAACCGCACAACAAAGAGAAGTTACTTGTGTTGTTGTGTTTGCAGGCTGTGCGGGTAGTATTGAGCAATTAGGCGACTAGTGCTAGCATTTTGTCAGCGAAGGCTCGGTATGCATCAGCGGACAATAGTTGACAGTTAAGCAGCAGGTCACCGATAGTGTGGCTAGAGCAGTCTTCTTCCTTGGCAGTTTATTTCCAGTTCAATAAGTCAGTCTGCCCGTTTCTTGCGAGTTGGATGTCAGTTCAGTTAGGAAACTTCCGCGGCCAGACATCCAGAAGTGCAGACATGTGGCAGTTCACCAGTCCAATAAGACAATTTGCGCGACCTCGCGGTTAGAGGTGCGGCCAGGAGGCCAGGCGATCTCAGTGTTCAATCCGCCAATTTTGTACTTGTCTATTTTCTTGTGATCTCCATCGGGCGCAATGCAAAAGCATGTCTCGCAATGTATGTCTCGTCTTGTAAAGTTGAAAATAATACAAGTGTTGCTCTTGCATCTTCTGTTTGCTAGTGGTTTACTTTACTTGGTTGGTTAAGAGTGATCCTGCAACCTTCGTTCTATAAAATTTTACAGTCTACCCGTGCGACTCCTTCCGCCTACAATCTTGGTTTGTGTCGGTCTTGGAGGAGTTAGCCACCAACAATAGAAGAAGGTGTTGCCGTCAATTTGGGCTTGACTAGGTTTGGCCGTTAGAGGAGGTGGAGGGGAGAGGGCTTAGTGTCGGAGGCGTGCAGTTGCAGTTTGGCTCGACAAGGTTCCTCTTCGGTGGTGGAAGCAGTTGGACGTCGGACATTGACGTCGAAGGTTCTCAGTGAACCTTGTACGTCCGCTAGGTGGATTGCAGTCCAGATTTCAGAGCTTTTGTCATGAATTGTGCGTGTTCGGAGCATCCACGGCGTACTCGCCGGACGGTCATTTCTTTCTCCCACTTTTGTATCTGTTTACATTTATATTTTGTGATATATATAAATTGCATGGGTGTCGGCGTGTGAGTTCTTGTTTATCTGGTATTAGAGCCGCGAGCCATCATGAAGGTCTCTAACAGTCCCCAACAATGGGAGTGGCCAAGACCTCGAGACCTCTCAAGGGAGCTCAACCTGATCCACGTTAGGACTTTGGAGCACCAAGACAAACAACACACCTAACTATTTCAAGTCTTTCGGACAAAACAATTCTTTTGGCACACAAATATGAATGAAGTTTACAGATCATTTGGACAACCTATAGCACGAATTGATATAAAAGACAGGTTTAATTTCAAGCGTTTAGATTGAGAATATCATCATGATAAAAAAAAGAAATCAAATTTCTGTTAATTGTTTCATGTGTGATTAATAAATCACAAGCGAAGAGTGTCTCACTGTGAAAATAACTAAGGAATAGACAAAATTATAACGACAACAGCTTAACCTTTTAATTAACAAGGCTGTATTGAGTGCTAAATGGGGATAAAGATGAAACACTTACCACGAAACCAGCGATAGGACCACATAGCCACATCAGGGAAGACAGTGCATGGGAAAGACCCAACGTCTGCACACACAATCAAAACAATAATTAAAGAATATATATATAAATCTGGAAATATATTTCCAAAATTAATTTAACTTCATAACCAAAGTTAGAGCCTTTAACATCAACTTTATGCATCTAACATGTATGATGAAATGCATGAGTATATTTGAGCCTATGATCTTTCTACTGCTCTCATCAAGTCAGTGCATTTCCAAACAATTCAGTACAAATATAATTATTTGATGAAATAAAAATCACACTGTCTTGTGTTTTTTTTAATCATATATTACGCTTGAATGTGTTCAATAACATGCATGTGTTCAGCAACATGCATAAATTACTTACAAAACAGAAAGAATGTCTCTCCTAGCTAGGAAGGTTAAAAAGACAAATTTTGTGGTGGGTTTGTTGAAAGTTGGGACAAGCCATTCCGCACGAGTACGACAAGCCCACATAGGCGTCACTCATGTGCAAGGAGTCAAACATGGAGGCCCAACAGCCCGGCTGATGTTCGTGCACCCCAACCATTTATCCTCCCAAATATTGATGAGGATTTTAACATCACTCCAGGTATGAGGAGTGGTGGTGTTAAAATCCCCATAAAGGAAGTCGGTGGTTCAAGTATGGGCCTGAACACCCTACCTCCCAACATTAGGGAGGATAAATGTTTGGAATGTATCGACTGCAGTCCGGCTATTGGCCGCCATATTTGTCTCCTTGCACATGAGTGGCGCCTATGAGGGCTTGTCGTAGTCGTGGTGAGTGGCTTGACCCAACTTTCAACAGGGTTAACTGTTCGTGAAGAAAACATGCATATGATTGATCTACTATTCTGAGGGACAAAATAATGTTTTTGAAGGAATTGATTTGGAAGAAAACACACAATTACAGCTGCAGTGTATGATTTCAGACTTTTTCCAGAGCGGTGCAATTGAAACAGAGGATTAATCATTAAACATTAAACAGAGGATTAATCATTAAACATTAAACAGAGGATTAATCATTAAACAGAGCAGGGAATTGGAATTTAGCAGTGAATGCAAAGAATTCTTAAAATAACCATAAATTTTTATTTCTTTTAAACAAAAGGAAATATACAGTCCTGCAATATTAAAGACAAAAGTTCTTTGAAATTCGGAGTATATATTTGTATATTAAGCTAAATTTAGCAAGAGATAAACAAAAGATTTGCTCGGTTTTCTCTCTGTTATTGCTTAATTAAAACAGGGAGGAGGAAAATAAGAAGGGGATGGAGAAAAGAACATATTTTTGGAGGGATAAAATTGGCAGCAGCAGGCAGGATTGTGAAGGCGATTGGCATATAGTTATATCGGGTAGAACTGAAAGCGGAGGCGCGGATAAAGACATGCGGACCCCGCACGGTGATAATAAACAGAAAAGCCCAAAAATGCAACAGAACAATGCTTCTTTATTGAATGAACAGTCAACATTTACAAATGAAAATTAAATTTACTCGTCTTCTTAAACAGAACAAAAAGTCAAAATCAAGAGAAAAATATTAGTTTTTCCTGACAACTTTCGGCCTGTCCATGCTCTGCAGACAGAATTAAAACTCCCGTGAACAACTCACAGCTCTAATATGGGCCAACCCAACCCAACCCAACCCAACCCAACCCAAGCATGTAAACAAGAAAAAAGAAAACTATTCGTGAGTAATTTGAAGAAGAACGAAATTAAACCAAGTAACAAAAAAAATCGGAAGAAAATAGAAATGGAGCGAGATTCAGCAGCATCAACCTGAACGTAAGGGGTCAGCAAAGAGAGCTGCAGCGCCCATCCGTACTGCACCCCGCCGGCCACCATGCATGAGAAGAAGAGCCTCACCAAGCTTATTGGCTTCGCCGCCACCGCCACATTGTTTGCCGGCGCCCTCACGCTAGCCCCCGACAGCTCCACGTCTCCGCCTCCACCTCGCTCCGTCGATCTCATCTCTACTGATCTTCGATCTTCTTTAATTCTAGTATTAGGTTCGCCCAATTAATTTCTCCGTCGGAAGCTCCGATTAAGATTAGGGTTCCGACTACAATCTCTTCATTCGAGGAAGAAGCGGGAGTGGCGCGAAGAAAAGGGGGAACAAAATTTTCAGTGGATAATGCTAATGACTCTGCCTGCCCAGGAAATTTATAGCTCCGCAAGCTTTCCTCGTTTCGGTGTGGTGCGCTCAATCTCGAGAATATTAGCTGTGCTGGGTCCACGAGGGTAGAAACGTGTCGGATGCCAGCGAGTCCACAAAGCCGGAACAAGATAAATGTGAAGCACCCGCGGGACGTCGGAACGACCGAAATCTTCGTTGCTGTTGTAGAGAATCGAGATGGCGAAGTCGTTCGCCTCACCGGAGGGTGAAGAAGCATGCCCGGTGACCGTCGAACACCCTTACTGTTTGCGGCGCACGAAGTTCGCTTCTTGAGCGGTGACGGCATCTCCTAAGAGATCCAGCACGTTGGACGTCCCAACTACTGATTGGAAAGAAAAGGAATCTTCTTATTCCCTCATTGCTTTTATTACTTTGTTTGCCATGATAGTTTAAATCAATAAATATGCACATACACATGAGCAGTCTAAGGAATTTTTGTAGCCCCTCCCTCGTTCCCCACTTCACGTGACAATTAAAGTTATAGGTGTTGTTGCTACTACACTGCGCAAGGGACGTGAGCAACATGCATTTCATGCGGGCAGGGAATTCCCATGTGCGCTATATTGCTCGCATTAGGAGAAATAGCAAAATAAGTCCCTCAACTTCTTATACATTATGATATGAGACAATTTAGTGGTGTTCAAATAGACTGTGCCCGAGGAGCCGTCCTGGGCCCGGCCCGAACCTAGTTCAGGCTTGAGGGCCTTATAGGGCCCCCATTTCCGCCGGTACCACGGCCCGGGCGTCGGGCCCGGCTACCGGGCCCATCATCCGGGCCGGCCGGAAATCCGCTCTAGCCAAGCCCGATTGACAAGAAGCCTGGTCCCAGCATGGCCCGATAGGACTCTTTGGACACACTGCTATCAGTCATTAAACTTTATTTTAGGTAAATATATATATTAAGTTCTCTTAAAATTAGTCCATTTCTAATATTCCGTTTATGGGGGTAAAGAGCAGAGCATGGCTTCCCTCCTTTTTCATGGTAGAAAACAGAGCATGGCTTTCCCTCTTTTTTCATTGCAGAAATTAAGCAGAGCATGTCTTTCATTGCTGTATCCAGCGTGTCTCTCCAGCACCGCCAACAAACCGCCTCCTCAACAACTTCCTCCTCAGCATGTACGCATCTGCACTAGACCCCCACCGTGTATTCCTCGTAGTTCTCGCCCACTTACTGTTCGAGATAATGCACAAAAGAAATGTGGTGTCTTGTAACGCGCTGATTGGATGGTACTCAATCTACATCTTGCTTGCCAAACTAATGGGCGGCGCATTGCGAAAATAGGATTTTATACACACCTGTGTATAACTTTTTCTATACACATCTTTTTCGGATGCTGACATATGGCGCATCCACTCTAAATCCACCATATATATTTATGAAATGTATATCACCATATATATTTATATGATGTATATATAAATGGGTGTGCATAATGCGAATGTGCTCATTGCGAATGTGCTCATCCTGCGCTGGATAAGGTTTTGAAAAAAAAGCATGCTCTCTTTTATTTCAGCTATGAAAAAGCACGAAAGCCATGCTCTACTTTCTCCCATGAAAAAGGAGGGAAGCCGGGCACTTCTTTCTACCATGAAAAAGAACAAAAATGTTATAAGGCTTCATTTGTTTGGCAGAAATTTAGATACAAGAATTGAAATTAACATCAATTATAATTTTTATGAGAATTGGAATTGAAGTCAATTCCAATTATGTCTTTGATCTAAATGCAGTAATTCTGATACAGAAATTGAAATTAGCAACTTCAATGTTCCACTCCATTTTACAATATTTTTGTCCGATCGCATATTCTTTCGCCCGGGCGCGTATTTTTCGCACGTGCGTGCATTTTTCACAGGGCGCGCAGCATTTTTCGCCCAGACACGTATTTTTCGCCCGGGAGCGCATTAATTCGTCCGGGCACGCAATTATGTCGTTCGGCAAAAATGCGTGCCACTGCAAAAAATTCGCGCCCACAGGTCTAAAACCGCGCTCCAGGGCGCAAAATGCGCGCCCGACCTTAAAATTCGGGTCCAGTCAAAAAATTCGGGACCAGATGAAAAATTTGCCCCCGAGAGAAAAATTCACTCACGGGTAAGCGAAAAATTCACGTCCGGGCAAAAAATGCGCCCCTGGGCGAAAATGCGCGCCCGGACAAAAAATGCGCGTACAGGCGAAAAAAGGGCACTCGGGCTAAACATGGGCGCTCATTTGAAAAACTGCACGTCCGACCGAAAAATGCTCGCTCGACCGAAAAATTCTCACCCCGGCGAAAAATGGGCGTCCGGGCAAATAAAATCGCATCTGGCCAAAAACTTTGCTCCCGGGAGAAAAATTCTCGGTCGAACGAAACATTCGCGGTCGGGCGAAAAAATACGTGCACTGGCCGAAAAATACGCGTCCGGTGAAAAAAATCGTGTTAGGGCGAAAAATTCGCATCTAGGCGAAAAATGTGTACCCGGGCGAAAAATACACGCTCAGGCAAAATATTCGCGTCCGGGCGAAAAATACGCCCCGACGAAAAATACTACCCCGACCGAAAAATGCGTCCCCGGCCAAAAATTACTATCTTGGGCAACAAATGCGCGTCCAGGCAAAAAATATGCGATCGGGCAGAAAAATTCGCGTTCGGGCGAAAAATTCACTCGAGACAAAATATGTGCGCCCGAGAGAAAAATGTGCGCTCGGGCGGAAAAATTCACGATCGGTCGAAAAATTAGCTCCCATGAAATTTTGCATTGACATTAATCAAAATGAAGAGTACAACTGGGGGAGGGGGAGAGAACAAAAAAAAACAGCAAAGCAAAATAACAGTTAACTGCCCTCGAGGCCCCGACAATCCTCCACCACCAACCCGAGGAAGGTCGCATCCGCTCCAGTATCGGATTCCCACACAAAGCCCTTGCAAGCGACGTACGCGTGCAGTGGTCCGCCGTCCGACTTGCCCCATGATCCACGTGTTGGAACCGCACTGCCGCATATTCCGTTAGGAAGGTGAGATCCACATCCCCACGGAAGGTGTTACGGGGGGCAGATCCCAAAGCAGCCTTGCTGCAGAAATCCAACACATTCGTCGCATCCCTTACAATAATAATGCCCCCAGCCTCAAGAATCGTCGGTATAACAACCCAGTGGATCGCCAGGATCGCCTCAAGTTCCACCTGACCCGGGTCCCAGTGTTGTCAAGCAAAGCCATCCGTCGTTCGCACCTGACCACCATCCGACCGGACCACAATACCAAGTCTCGCACATCTAGAAAGCAGCAGAGATCCATCCACATTAACTTTGATCCACCCGGACGGTGAGGGGCACCAAGCGGAAGAACGAAAATTCCTCGAGGGGCGAGAGGTGCTCCAACATCCCTGTGTTCGACCTTGGTCAAAGAGGGCGAGGTTCTCCATAACAGTAGCCGCAATGACCACCGGGGTACCTACCTCCCGGTTGTACAGCTTAGCCTTCCTGGCACGCCAGCACCGATACATCATATAGCAATAGAAGGCGAACCGGGGTTATAGTCGCCTCCCTCTCGTGCATCCCCGTGCTCACCACTTCCTCCCACGTCAAGCCAAGTGGGATTCACATCCCCCACCTGAGAAGCTCCTTTCCAACCGGAACCAGTCTAGTGCATCCGCCAACGAGGTGATCCCAGTTCTCAATCACCCCACAACCCCAAGGGCAGCAGCAATCATCCTCCAGCCCCCGTCGATTCAGCCAGGAGAGGGTTGGCAGAGCATCCCAAAAGAGCAGAAAAATTTCTCCAGGGGGTCCAGGTGTAGCTTCTTAAGCCAAGCCATATTCATATTCGGGTAGGTCGGAAGCGAGTGGGGATATGCCAATGTCGAGATACCTTTGCCACTTAGTTGTAACAACAATTCTGGGGCATCTTCGCCCCCTCCGGCTGGAGTTGCAGGATGACGCTCCTCAGGTCCTCCCCAAACAGTTCGCCCAATAACTCCACATCCCAAGCTCCTTCCGCATCCATGAGGTCGGCCACCGTCAGCCCATACAGCACCGCCCCGTCAACAAAGGTAGGCCAGCGACCCAAAGGGGTATTGAAGATCCATATATCTCGCAGCACCGAAACTCTTCTATCGTTGCTTATATGTCATTGAACAATAGGAGCAAGGCAGGAGAGTCTGTGTCGGATGGTCGCCCGGGCCGGGGAGTCAGACCGATAAGAAGATGGGTCCCTGATGCGCAGCCCATACTTGGCGTGAAAGATTGACCCGGAGAGAGAGGACGGGGCCTTCAACAAGTCCCAGGCCAACCTTGCCCGCAAAGGGCCTTCCCAACAGCGTAGACGACGAATACCCAACCCTCCAGCGTGCACCGGGCGCACGGAATAGCGCCCGAGCCTGGGCGAGGCAGGAGAATTAGCGATTGTACCTGGCCCTCCCCCGGCAGACTTCACCCGCCTATGACGATAATTTAAGAAAAAGATAAAGTAAATATAATTTTATAAATAACAAATTTTAAAATTATAATTATAAATGTAACAATAATGAATAATATATATAATTCTTATATATATTATATTTATATGTAATAATTAATTATATTATACATATATTTATATTTTTTATATAAAAATACATAAAATATAACAATATAAGTATAAATTATTTGAACTATTATCATAGTTGCCTTATTGCGTTGTTGGATTGAGTTGTTGTACTTATCCTTGAGGTCCTGGTATCGAAACCGGATAGCCGCGTCTAAAATAAAATATAATTTTAACAGTCATCCGTCCGATTTTTTAAGAGTTATAGAGACAAAATCGTAATTTCACATAGGTTTACGACATTCTATCAGTAGGTTTAGGAGACCTACTAAAATGTGGAGAGATGGAGAGATTTTATTGTGCTCGATCAGACGGTTGTTGAATTATGAAGTCATGATCTGACAGCTTGTGAAATTTTGAACTCAGGATATTGACAGAACACAGTATTTTTTTATATATGGTATATATATATATGTACAACCCCGTATTCGCAGAGTGGGGTCCCCTCGACAGACGCGAGATCAGCTTTGTATTTTTAAGCTTTTGAAGTGGTTTACGCCCTTGGTGACTAATTTTGGCCTAGCCCTTGTAATATATTAATATGGGGAGGAAAAACTTGCCTCCCCCCTTTCTTTTTCTAAGAGAGGCGGGCACGCAAGTTGGCCGACACCCGCCCCCGGCCTGTTAGGTGCCTGGCTGGGTGAGACCGGCCGAGGCCCGGGTCTCGCCCCTGCCCCGCGGCCTGGCGGGGCGAGACCAGCCGAGGCCGGTGTCTCTCCCCTGCCCCACGGCCTGGCGGGGCGAGACCGGCTGATGCCGGGGTCTCGCCCCTGCCCGGCGGCCTGGCGGGGCGAGCCGACCGAGGCCGGGGTCTCGCCCCTGCCCCGCGGCCTGGCGGGGTGAGACCGGCCGAGGCCCGGGTCTCGCCCCTGCCCCCTGCTCCCCAGCTCTTCGGGATTCGCCCCTACGCACGGCCCCTAGGTGGAGGAGGAGTGGGGTGGTTTAACCCCCACTCCCCTGAGGCGTCCGAGGAAGGTAAGGGGGATGGTTTAGCCTCCTTTTCCCCCGGACCTCTTTTGGCTGTGTTTTTACCGTTTTACCCTCGGGGTGGAATTACCTCTTTGCCCCCCCCCCGGTGTGAGTGTTTTCTATTGGCCCAAGGCCTATTTGGCGTAAGGGTATTTCTGACTTTTTGGTCCATGGGATTGGGAAAACTATAAATAAACCCTTAGGGGTGCCTTGGAGAGTATTGTATTTTGAGCCATAAAAATCCCTTTGCTCTCTTCCTCCAAGGCATCTAGCTCAGCATTGGCTAGGGAGGGGAGACTTCAGAGGTCTTCCGGGTGTGAGGTGGGACCTCCACGCTAGAGCCGAGGGTATGTTCCTAGTTTCCCAAGTCTTCGGTCCGTGACGTTCCCCCGAGTGTAGTAGGTGTGAGGTCACCCCTCTTTTGGGACCCCGAACTCCACAGAGGTCAATTTTGGCTTCAATACTTTTGGTGCGGTGAGCGTGGAGAGTGACCAACACAGAAGATCTCAGGAGAGTGTCATGGCTGGAGGTCAAGGAGGTAGTGATGATCTCGGCGAGCTCCCCAACCTAGGACCCTTTGTGGTAAGAGAAGACCTCACCTCAAGATAGATTCCGTTGTCAGGCTCTCACTAGCTGGCAGGGCAGGTTGATCTCTCGGAGGGTGGGGTAGGTCTCACCTCGAGATGGATTCCGTTGTCAGGCTCTCACTAGCTGGTAGGGCAGGTTGATCTCTCGGAGGGTGGGGTCGGTCTCACCTCGAGATGGATTCCGCTACCAGGCTCTCACAAGGTGGCAGGGCAGGTTGATCTCTCGGAGGGTGGGGTAGGTCTCATCTTGAGATGGATTATGCTGCCATGCTCTCACTAGCTGACAGGGCAGGTTGATCTCTCGGAGGGTGGGGAAGGTCTCACCTTGAGATGGATTCCCCTGCAAGGCTCTCACTAGCTGGCAGGCCAGGTTGATCTCTCGGAGGGTGGGGTAGGTCTCACCTCGAGATGGATTCTGCTGCCAGGCTCTCACTAGCTGGCAGGGCAGGTTGATCTCTCGGAGGGTGGGGTAGGTCTCACCTCGAGATAGATTCTGCTACCAGGCTCTCACTAGCTCGCAGGGCAGGTTGATCTCTCGGAGGGTGGGGGAGGTCTCACCTCGGGATGGATTCCGCTGTCAGGCTCTCACTAGCTGGCAGGACAGGTTGATCTCTCGGAGGGTGGGGTAGGTCTCACCTCGGGATGGATTCCGCTGTCAAGCTCTCACTAGCTGGCAGGGCAGGTTGATCACTCGGGGGATGGGGTAGGTCTCACCTCGGGATGGATTCCGCTGTCAGGCTCTCACTAGCTGGCAGGGCAGGTTGATCTCTCGAAGGGTGGGATAGGTCCCACCTCGAGACGGTCCCGCTGTCCAGGCTCTCACTAGCTGGGCAGGGCCGCTGGTACCTCCCGTGGATGCCCTGTTCCTTGTTGCCCCAAGATGGTCCTGTTGTCTAGGCTCTCACTAGATGGGCAGGGCAGGTGGTACCTCTTGTGGACGCCCTGTTCCTGTTTGCTCCGAGACGGTTCCGCTGTCAGGCTCTCACTAGCAAGCAGGGCCGGTGGTACCTCTCATGGATGCCACTGTTCTCTTTGCTCCGAGACGGTCCTGCTGGCAGGCTCTCACTAGCTGGCAGGGCCGGTGGTACCTCTCATGGATGCCCATGTTCCTTTTTGCTCCGAGACGGTCCCGCTGCCAGTCTCTCACTAGCTGGTAGGTACGGTGGTACCTCTCGTGGATGCCCCTGTTCTCTTCGCTCCAAGACGGTCCCGCTGCCAGGCTCTCACTAGCTGGCAGGGCCGGTGGTACCTCTCGTGGATGCCCCTGTTCTCTTTGCTCCGAGACGGTCCCGCTTCCAGGCTTTCACTAGCTGGTAGAGTCGGTGGTACCTCTCGAGGACCCTAAGTCTTTTTTACCCCGAGGCCGTCTCGTCACCCAGGCTCCCGCTAGCTGGCATGACAGGTTGACTGTAAGACCCCCCCCTCCCAGATCTCAAAACACGGCACGATGGAGGGATCTTATGCCCGGAACAGCCGCCTTGCAGTAGCATTAGCACACAGGATAACCTGTACCACACGATGCCTATTCCGTCGGCTACAATAATATCAATTGAATATGCCAACCCAACCAAAATATAAGCAAGAGAAGTCAATCCACACTAAGTAATAATGTCCAAATCAGTACAGCAAAAGAGAAGCTAAAACATGCTTTTACATATCAGAGTACAGCTATAGAAATTGCCCCAAAAGGGCTACATTAAATCTCTCAACACTCACATCGGTGACCGACGGTATCGATGGCACCGTCACTTCAGGCCCTGTCGTCCTAGCCTGGCTGTCCTGCTGCGTAGTCCGCGGCTGCTCTACGTGCGGCGTGACCTCATAAAAGAAAGACGTAGCAACCGTTAGTCGAAACGACTAAGTGGCTTCACATCCGCTCCCCCGACGACTCCTCGGCACCGGCGGAGAGAAGGAACACGGGTAATATATATATATATATATATATATATATATATATATATATATATATATATATATATATATATATATATATGCAAGTAAAGAAGTATAAGCAGGTGGCAATATTGTAAGAGTAACAATAACATGATCTAGCAAATATTTAAGAGCTACAACAAACTAATAAGTACAAGTAACAGCAGGAAAGTAACTTAACTTATAAGAATTCTCATACAAACTTATAAGTTAAGGATCGGGTTACAAAAAAGTAACTCATCGTATAAGAGTGCCCATACAAACTTATACGATGAGGATCTTGTTGTGCAATGTTATGAAATGCTATGTATGCTATGCAATGACTCACTCATGATCACACCCATGCAATTGCTATGTCGACACAGACTATAGTTCCCACTTTTCGAGCAGGTAGCTAACCTCTCAGGCATCAGCCGCCGAGGCCAGGCGGTGAGAGTAGAACGGGCACTTCTACTACTAGGCGGGTATCCACACTACTTCACCTAGGCCTACGTACGCCTCAACGTTAAGAACACAACAGCGGAGCCCATGTGTACTATGGCCCAGCGGGGTCTTGGGTAGATGTGCACCAAGAAACACAGCCCGAACTGGCCTTGCGT
>CM077165.1:167874301-167975992 GCA_039583875.1 Platanthera guangdongensis | reverse complement strand
ATGCAATTAACTGCGGGGACGAACCGTCAACCCTCGGAAAGCTCCCTGCCCCCCACCTCTTGGTGGAGAGGCTTCCATGCGATATGTAAACTGAAGGCTATACACCTGCCCAAGTTGAAACATCGTTACCCTTGTCGCGTGCCTTGGCGGGGGGGCGGGAGAGGAGCTCCATCCCTGGGTTCGATTCTGCTGCGTGCGGCCCGCCGTCGGTAGTCGTTCTCCACTCCAGGCCGAGTCCCAAGCTCCAGGCCGAGCCTCGCTCCAGGCCAGCCTCGCTCCAGGCGAGCCTCGCTCCAGGCCGAGCCTCGCTCCAGGAGCCATCTTGCTACCGGGAGAGGGAAGGTCGAGGTGTGCTGCTCCAGCCGGGAAAAAAGGAGGGGGGCCGGGTTGCTCCAGGCGGTGAATCCTCCACAAAATATTTGAAGGGGAGTGAGCTAGAGAGGGTGAGTTTGTGGATGAAAGAATTGGCTTAGTTTCACAAACTCCGATCCTATAATTGGTTCTTCCTCTCGTGAGGTTGAAATTGCACTATCACCAACAACCCGAAACCTCTAACGGAAATTTGGCATAGAACAACCCCACTGAAACGGCCATCGAACAAAGCCTCAAAACAACCAAGATCAGTCTTCTGACTTGACTGAGAAATGAGCCCAGAAGGTTTGGATGCTTCCGAAAAAGCTGGAGTCAAAACGTCCTTTGAGTAACTCATCACTCTAGACAGTGGCTCTCACCTCGCCTCAAAAAAAAAAAAAAAGAAAAGAGGAAAGAGAAAGCCCTCTGCCAAACGTCTTTGGACTATCGAGGAACGTCTTGGTTAACTATCGACCTCGGTGGAGGAATCGTGAGCGGAGGAAGGATGCGAGCGGAGGATGCGTGAGAGGAGTTGATGAGCAAAGAATCTATTTACCCTAAAACAGCCTGGGGAGGGGGATGGTGGCTGGGCTGCTGCTTGCCGGCGACGGAGAGAGAGGGGAAGGGCGCCGTGCCCGACAACACGCGACTGAGAGAGAGAGGGAAAGGGGCGGGCGCGATGCCCTAGCCCTGGGCCCGAACCCCGATGCCCTGCATTCCTTCTCCTTTTTTCCCTGCTGGCCCCCGCTTCCCTCATTTTCTTCATTTTTCGTCCCACCCGCTTTGAACCCCCGTCCCCTTGGTCAAAAAATCCTCCCAACCCTGCCTTTATCTGAATCCTCCATATCATCAAAGTTATAGCATATTATATATATTATAATAATATATAAATCTATATATAATATATCTAATTTATATAAATAAATACAAAATTCTAACTTGTGCGCATAAAACTTCCGCACGCAAACGCACCGATAACCCGTACCTCCTCAAACGGGACGCACCAACTCGTCGCCCAACATGACACGCCCCTAAGCTGATATTTGGGGCGGTCCCACTCGCCCCGGCTACGAGGTTTTACAGTACGGGCAAAGCAGTACTCGTCGCTGGCTGCCACGGAAGGCCGCGACGCCATAGCAGAACTGTTCTTGCTGCTTACATCTGTGAGGACCGAAGGAGAGGAGTCAGGGTCTGTCCTAGGTCGGAAGAGGGTGCGCCGGCATACGGAGGTGGAGCAAATTGCGTGAATGACGCTGCGAGATGGGGAAGGAGACGCGCGGGATTATGGCGTTGCAGTCGGGGGCAACGCTTGGAGGATACCTCTATTTTCAGAGCTTGAAGACGACTGCATCATAGGAAGAGGGCTCGCGGAAAGAGACTGCTTAAAGACGAAAACCAGCGAAGAGGACAAGAATTGGCCCTAGTTCAATTTCAAAACCCACAGAATTGACCAATTCCAAATCCAAGCCAATTCCGCCAAACCGAAGACCCTCAAAGAATTATTAATACTCAATTCTATTTCCTAAATTCATTTATGCCCTACTGAACAAACCCTTAGTTTTTTTTTGTCTATTCCTATTATTATCTATAGTAACATGCATTACTATAGATAATATTTCAGCTTGATAGGATTCCCAAAAAACAGTCTAATCAATTGCTCAATTCCAATTTTATTCTCCAATTTCATCATGCAACCAACAACAGAAATGAAATTTAGCAAAACCACAATTCCTACAGTATTTGAAATTGATCAATTCATCAATTCCAATTCATGCGAACCGAACGTACCCAACATAGTGGTGAATTATTTAATTCTATATGTTATGTGTGGGATGTTTTAGATTGACTCACGTGAAAAATTAACTGTCTTAATTGTTTAACTTTAGGAATTTGCGATGCACATTTTATCATGGATTACAAACAAGTTTGATTAATCCTAGATTCACTATAGATTTACTAAGTATTTAGAGATAATTGGTCTATTAGGTTACCAAAGAAGATCGACCGGAGACTTCAATTTAAAAGTATTCCTATCAGATCAGTATTTTTTCTAAGATGTGCTTAGACCTAAGTTTGGGAGAGATTTTCATTTATGTTATGCTTAGAATAATGAAATCTATTCCTGCAAATTAAAAGATATTTCCATGAAATGTTTGCTAATAGTGAACTTTATAGTGGGTGGTTTAATGTATGCTTGTGTGTCAATGTGGATAGTTAGGCATGATAAGCATTTGTGATGCGGAATAGAGACGAGGATGAGTTTTGTGCTCGTTCGGGAATTTGGCGACTTTTCATATATTGTGTGCCCGGATCGACGATCGGACTCCGCGGATGCGTCCGGATTCGCGTTGCGAATCAATTTCATATATTACTTTATTATATTTGCATTTATTTTGATGTATTTGGTAGCCTCACCTCTGGACAATCATAGTCGTTGATGGGGATGCCCTAATCCTTGTTTTATTATAAATAGAAGTGATAGGGGGCTGATCTAGGCATTGCAGAATTTGGAGAAAGCTATTCCCAGATTCTCGCGATCCCGCCACAGTGCCGACTCCGTGGAACCCTAGGTGACGACTCGTAGGCTGGTATCTTCTTCCCCAAAGTAACCCCTAACCCTAAGCCTCTTTTTCCCCCTCCAAAACCCTCCCACAGGCCCTCTACAACCCCCAAATCGAGTCTCCATTTGCTGTTCAGAGAATGCACCTTTTCATTTCACTGTTTAATAATAAAATAAACTATTCATCTCTATAGTTTCCCAAGGCCTGTACCATCGCCAGTCCCTCTGCCCTCCCAGCAAACCGCCGCCTCCCTGCTGCTGTGCCACTTCCCCAAACCCTTCCAACAAGCCGCCTGGCCACCCCCTATCCCCTCTGCCACCGCCAGTCTCTCCTCCAGCAAAACCACCGTCGGCCGCCCCTCCTAAACCCCTCCCTGCACTGCCAGCCTTCCCCCTATTTCCCAGCAGCCGGCCCAAATTCCAGTCGCTTGTACCTTCTCCACACAGTCACCCTTCTCGTGGAACCACCTCCAATTGCCCTCCCTCTTCCGGATCAACCCGGATCTGGAAATTTCAGCCCGGATCCGAACTTAAATTATCAGATTCACCCTTCTCCGCCCGGATCTACCCATAAGTGGTCGAATCTATCCATCTCTCGTCCGATTTCACCTTCCACCGCCGAGGACAACCACCTACGCTATTTCCACGCTGCCGGTTCCACCTCGGATCGTCGTACACGCATTTCCGGCGTCGGATTCTTCAGTGCCTTGGTCAGTCCACTATTTGGTGAGATTTTGTTGTACTGGATTATTATTTTCAGCATATTTATGTTGGATTGAGTCTTGTACTTGTTTTGAATATCTTGCATGATAGTTGTTTGTTAGATTATTATTGTGATTTGCAGGGTCTATTCGCCTCGCGCTCTTGCTTTGGCCCTCCACGCGGAGGAAAGCCTAAGCTTGCTTCTCTTAATTAAATTATTTTTTCTTGTCTTGAATTATTTGCGTGGGATGTTAAAGTTTATTATTCAATTGCGATCTAACCATCGGACTTTTCATAGCATGTAGGGTTAAGTCACCGTTTTCCCGCCACCTATAGATTTGTCCTGCGTCAATTTGCTTATAGTTCGACAATTTAGGGCTAAATTTAATTGCATTTGAATGTTATTGCTTGAAATTGAGAATTTGATCTTTGGGACAAATAATGAAGGGGGTGGAGTTATGTCGACGAATGCAAACATATTTAAGTTGTTTTGTAAAGTAGAGTCATGGACTTAATATTGTGAATTTGTTCCCTTGCATGTGTGTTATTGTTAGTACACTTTTTTGTAGATTAGTTTGCAATTCTTTAATTGATTATTGTTTTCAAAACAAAAGTTACAATGATGCACAATGGGTCACATAACAAATTGTGAAGTGTCATACTTGTGCATTAAAGCGCCATGGCTAGCAAATATTTTCAACATATATTATTGTGCTTAGTGACCATTTTGTAACCACAATAGGTATCAACATTGAACAAATAGTGACAGTAAATAGTAATTCTAAAAGTGGATACTTCAAGAAATGCTATATACAAATTGATTTAGGCTTCATTTTGGTTCGGCGGTGGCGGGTCGATCCGGCGGGTGGAAACGGAGTGTTCTAATCGGAGGGGGGAGGTGGCTTCTCCAAACGGAGCTTTTCGGGGCGTTTCTCAAGGCGGGCGGGTGGAAATGGAGCAAACGCCGCCGGAGATTCATTTGTTTACCCGCCTTCCGGCGGCGTCTGCTCCAAACGGAGCGGCAAAACGCCGAACCAAATAGAGCCTTAATTGAAAAGAAATGCACAACACACCTAATTTTAAGGACACATCTGGAACTCAACATGCATAATAAACAATTCCTAACACGCTTTGAAAGATTATTATAAATATTTAATAAATTAATGCGAAATGTGGAAATTGAAAAACCAAATATAATTTCTTTAAATTATAGTTAAATAAAATCAAAATAGCTATATGAAGTCATAGAGGATAAGGAGGAATAAAGTCATCTATCACATCCTTACATACATTTGCATGTTTTCTATCGCCTCTTGGTAGAAAATCAAAACTTCCCTTTTCTTCTTCTTCTTCTCTGTCAATTTATCCTCCTCCTCTCGTGCTACCTGCGACATATCATAGTAGCATGTTTATTTTATTTATGCATTTTATTTTAAAACTAATATTCATCAATATAAAATTATTTCTATGCCAAATAAAAATAATATTAATAGATTTCAGTACATTTACGGATTCAAGCTCTGTTCAATTATTGGAAAATGGAAATAAATAGTATCTCATATATTCTATCCTTGCATTTGAACCCCTCCACCTTCCAGTGTTTGCATCTAATACTTTCAACAGTTGAGCATTTGTGTATATTTTTGTTATGTTCTTTTAGAATTATACTTTAAGCTTGTACTCGCTTCGTCCAATGATCGATTGGAGCATCTTCTCCTACCTCAGGGACATACATTCATGATCTTTATTCTCCTCTAGGGGCTCCATTTATAGCATCCTTGACATTTTGCATAATAGATAGAACCCATCTCCTGTTTCATACACTAATCTCAACACTCTATTATTGGTCTTGTCAAATTAATGCATACATCATTCCATTCCAATGTGAATTTAAGGATTTTTCCACATAACTTTTTCGCCTGCATTCCACATTACATTTTGATTTGATGCAATCATTAAAGATTAACATATGCTAAAATAATGTAAAAAAGAATTGGATGACTCGTGCACAAATATAAATCGAATATCTGAACAAAAGACTAACATGGGCTAAAAATTATCTTTTTTGTGTGTATGTTAGGAAGACTAGAAAAGAATTTGCAAAAGAGGTGTATTCTAAACATGGTAATTATGGACCACTTGTGTACCTCTTCAAGTTAAGAACAAGATGATGACTATATATAATAATATATAGCTAGATAATTGCATGAACTTTTGCATGTTCACGGTTGATTAAGTTTTTCAACCTTCTCCAGACATGATCTCTGTTGTATGTTGCACATGTGTCTGATATAAGTGAGGCCTCTTCTGCCTAACATTTGAACTAATTTGACAAAACAGTCTCAGATTCTTTGATTGCAAATAATTTTCGTAAACTAAATAAAGAAAATCTCCCAAATTCTGGTGATACACTTGTATATCACTAACAAAACACTTTTTCTTCTTTATTTTTATTTGTGATTGGGGAATTAAATAAGCTTTATTGCAGTCTTTGAATACTCAGATGTATCATTTGACTCCATGAACACAATTGACAACGAGGAATCAATTGTGAAATTGATTGTTGATTTATCTATACAATCAATCCATCCGACATAGGATGTAACCCTTCTCTTTCCAAATCTTTTTATACTCCAGTTACCTTTTAGTGAAACATACTTTCTTTCTAGAAGAGTCACTCTTATAACTCATTATAAGATGGAAGGTTAGCTCTGATTCTTATTACCAATAATATTAATCATGTGCTGAAAGGTCCAACTTTGTTGCATTTAAAATGGTATCGGCTCGGTAGAAACCTATGTAATATTTAGTATTACCCAATTTTTCTTTGTTAGTGTTCTCTTCATTTTCTGATTACCTCAAATTCTTCTATTTGAAATTCCTTTTGAGTATTAGTTATGATATATCAAGTGACAGAAAGTAAGGTTGGAAGTGCGGAGTAATCCTACAAAAAATCTAATAGTGAAGTTGATGGGGATCACAATTTTTAAGCAGATCAAAGCCCATCAAGTTCCCCATGAATCTACATTCGCAGGAGGCAGAGAGATATGATCGTTGGTTGAACAATCTGAGTCTAGTGGCATCCGAATTTAGGATTAGATATTGTATAATTTTTTATGTAATTTTTCTATTTTTTTCATGGGATTTTACAATCATTATGATTAGATGATCTAAATTACTCATAATGGTTTTCATAGACCGCATTTTCTATAAATACAAACATAGGGGGCTTATTAAGGCATCAAAGATTTTTGACAAAATTTCTTGGATTGTACGGTCTCCGCATGGTGTCAAAGTCATGAAACCTAGGTGTTGAAGCTTAGGCCCCTCTCTCACCTTCATTTGGCTGGCCACCCCCATCCCCTGCAACCACCTAACTGGCCAGCCACCCCCACTATGTAGTCGGCCACCTCTTTCCCCTCTCTCCAACAACCTCCCTCTCACTCTCCATCCTGTAATTATCACAACTACCTACTTCCTATCCTATAGCTACTTATAACTACCCACCTCTCCCAATAACTACCTCCATTACCCTCCATTAACTACTATAACTAGCGATTTCCCTAACCCATAACCAACTGTCTTCCACTACTTCCCAAATAACCTCCACAACCACCCATTTCCTACACCTTATACATTAGGAAGCAGAGGGTCGGCGTGCAGTGGGAAGCAGTGGGTTGGCGTGCAGTGGGAAGGGAAGTTGGCAGTTGATGAGGTGGTTGGTTAGGGGGCTGTAGGAGCACTTATTGTATCTGTTGAATTATAAACCTGATACTATTATCACTCTTTTGAAGAATCTCACTCTACCTACTCCAATGGACTTTTCGACTTTTAACACCTTCATCTTCTCCATTGTCCACTTCAATCTCATAGCCTATATAACTTTATGCCCCTACTGTATCTATTGATGTATTGGTGGCCCTAATGAAGTCTACTATCTTTGTTACAGTTTTTGTTATGCAAGCATTCTTCAGCATTCTATTGATGTTCGGAGTATGTTGGTAGCCCTTAATGTGATTATTCAATCGCTATTTTTGTTTCCTAGCATGCACCGACAAAGATGCGTGCCATTCCAGTGTCTATATTGCAGCCTACTTCATCGTCGGTTATCACCCTCACAGCTATTCATTCATGGGATATGTGCCCTTGTGGCTGGTCTGATTCTTGATAAATATCAGGACTGCCACCGTGACCACCAACAGCAGCTCTTGTTCACTCTCGTTAATACTTGCTAGAATACATGATACGTTTCCTTGGCCATCTCCAACAGCTCTCTAGGAGAAGAGTTTATGTTAGCCTACCTTAGATGATGCTGTCCAGCAGGTCCGAAATTTGAGGATGATTTCTTCGGCTGTGTCAGTTCTGATATTATATTTTATGTTTGGCCATTTATGATGACATAATTGTGTTACTTCTTTAGTGTTGTGATGCATTTATGCGTATTATTTGGTTTCAAGTTTTGTTTTTTTCACGCAAATACATTGAGGTGCTATGTGCCCTTAGTCTATAGGTAGAGTTCAAATATTGTCTTCTGTGAGAATTATTATTGATGATGTTGAAACATTGTAAGCTTCGAAGCTCTCCTCTTTCCTCTTCTTCTCCGTGTCTTCTTTCCTTCTGTAGCTTTTGTTTTCTTCCCACTTTGAGAGCCATTTCTCTCAACTCTTTTCTGCATTCTCTTTTTCCCTTTAAGAAATGAGTTTTCCACTGCATTGAAATACCTCATTAACTAAAATTGAACAGCTCCACACAGAAATGGTGGAGGCGTGGTGGTCCGTGGTGGGGGTTGTTGCTATTCCAGCTCTTATCGCTGGGCAAGCCATTCGAGCCAAGAGGAGGAGAGCTGAGGAGACTCGCCTCGAGAGCGCTCGTGGCCGTGAGAAAAGCTCCGACGACATATTTGTTTGCGAGAGGGTCTGCACTTCAAAAAGAATGCTGAAGAAGGTCGGCGCATTCTCCAAAGACCCCACACCCGATACCTGCATCACCGTTTGTGGCGTGTCACTTCTCGATGCTTGCACCGATGCTTGTGCACGCACTGTCTGTGTAAATCAGCACCAAGTTCCCAACTGGAACGACATCTGCCTCCGACGGTGCCAGAATGAATGCTTGAAGCTTTCTCCGTCTCCTACTAACTGAGAAGCCCAGCATCTGGAATGATGATTCTTTTTCATTTGTGTTTCTGCAGCGGAGGAAAAGTGTTGCGGCTGCTGCCAATCATTCTGCAATGTCTTGCTTAACATGGCTTAACCGTATCTATGATTGGGGCACTCCAGAAAACGCTCTTGAAGTTTTTTTCAGTTACAGTCAAGTTTATTCAGTTAAGGTCAGTATCAAATTTTGAATCAGTCCATCTTTCACCCCAGTTATGTTTATATATTTTCTGTTGGAACTTGAGTTTCTTCAACAAGGATTTTTACTGGTTAGTTTTTCATTTTCTGTTCTGTGTTCTGGCTGCCAATTGGCGGCCAGGTAACCGTGGGAACGTCGCCCTAGCTCCCCCCCGGTGGGGGTATCTGTTATGGCCCTTCTTCGGTGGTGGCCGGGTGCAGGATGTGGGTGGTGGAGATGTTGGCGGGATACTACGGAGCCGTGACCGCGGCTGCCTAAGCGGGGTTGCTCGTCAGAGTAGAGAGCCACCAAGATCTCACAATGGAAGAAGGAATTAGAATATTTTCTTGCTTGCCTCATACATACCCCCACATGCCTTTATATAGGCTACACGTAATGATGACTCACCTAATAATCTCTTAACTCTCACCTAACAATCTCCTAACTCTCACTTAACATGATAATAAAGATACAACAATATGATTGACACCTCATAATACGATACATAATACGACACAATATAACGACACAATACGACACATAACATCTCACCCGTCCTCCGAAAAGGCTTGACCTCAAGCTTTAGCCGATGCCCTCATCGTCAGAGTCCTCAACGTGTAGGTAGAAAAGCCGGGTGCACCTGTGGCCACGAGTGTACTGCTCGTCGCAATTGAAACACAATCCTTGCGCGCGGCGGTGCAGCATCTCAGCCCGAGATAAGAGGCGGATCTGTGGTGCTGGAGGACCCTCGCGTCGGTCCTGTAGAACAATGTCGGTAGCAGGTGGATATGCCTCTTGGGACAGCTGGAGACAACGATCACAGAGCCGGGCCAGGCTCATAACAGTCATTAAGTCTGGAGGGGCCTCAAACTCTACGTCTAGACGCAGTCGCTCACGAAGTCCTGCGGTGAAAATGTTGACCTGCATATCCGGGGCAAGAGGGACATGCGCTAAGAGAAGCTGAAATTGTTTCATGTACTCGTCTATGGTACCCGTTTGTCGTAGAGTGGTGAGTGCACCGAGGGGGTTACTGCGAATAGGAGGTCTGAAACGCAAGTTGCAGAGCCGCTTGAAGTCGTCCAAAATTAGATTCGGTCGGTCGGTGAGAAGTCGAGAATCCCATAAAACAGCGGAGTCGAGCATATGGAAGGAGGCAGAATGGATTTGATCTGCTGCCGGAGTTTGTCGGTGGCCGACGAATTGTTCACACTTGGTAAGCCAGTTCAAGGGATCACTTTTCCCATCATAGGTTGGAAACTCTAATCTGGTATAGCGCGGCACAATTGCAGCGTCGGGGCGCGCGAGGACCGATGGTGGTGGTTCGTGGACGGTCAGGGGCGGTGGGGCATTGCGGAGAAGTGGTTGTGCCTGACTGCTGCTTGCATGATCATGTGGTGGGGCGGTTGACAGATCATCGATGCGCTTGGCGAGCGCAGCAATGGCCTCCTGATGACGGTCCGCGAGAGCAGTGTGCGCAGCTTGTTGCGCCATGAGGTCATGTAGCATGGACATAATTTGATTGAGTTGTTCAGAGGAGTCGCCCATAGTGCGGGAAGGCGAGCGCAGCTTGTTGCGCCATGATTTTTTGTTTTGTTTTGCGGTTTCTGGCGTTGATGGAGGGGGAAGGGGGGGGGGCTGTTGGAGGCTTTGACAGAACAGGGAAATGATGGTGGCGGAAGAGAATCGAGTCTCTGATACCAAGTTATGGCCCTTATTCGGTGGTGGCCGGATGTAGGGATGTGGGTGGTGGATGGTGGCGGGATACTACGGAGCCGTGACCGCGGCTAACCTAAGCGGGGTTGCTCGTCGGAGGAGAGAGCCACCAAGATCTCACAATGGAAGAAGGAATTAGAATATTTTCTTGCTTGCCTCATACATACCCCCACATGCCTTTATATAGGCTACACGTAATGATGACTCACCTAATAATCTCCTAACTCTCACTTAACATGATAATAAAGATACAACAACATGATTGACACCTCATAATACGATACATAATACGACACAATATAACGACACAATACGACACATAACAGTATCCTCTCCTCCTATGTAGCGCGGGGACGAAAACGGGATACAGGATACGATACGAAACGTATACAGGAAACGTGATTTTTCAAAAATAAGGATACAGGAAACGCTTTTAAATTTTTTTTAATTATTTTAATATAAGTATCAATTAATATAAAAATAAGACAACTAACAAATAAGTGTACATATCTTAAATTGTAATGAAACAAATTTAATAAGACTACAACATAGTTAATATATATGATAAGTTCTAAATAATGTGTTATGCATTGATTGACCATGTTTAGAGATGGTATGAAGGGCAATTATAATGTGTTATGTAATGTAATTGACATATTTACAACTGAAGTCAAACCAATACTAGATGCATTAATTGATCATGTGGAGACATTTTGTCTGGGTATAACATGATGAAGTTGCATTTGATGGATTGAAACTTAGGTGTCATGCCTTGGCATGTCGGAATACTAGTCTAAAATTTTACATCATCAAAATATAACTCGGGGCGCTTTAAACAAATATACTCTATAAGTTAAGCTCTATGGAAGCTTGGCATAACCTAAGCCAATGTCAAGAATAACATACAAAAATATACCATGAAGTTACAGTAACAGGCAGTTTCTATAGGAATAAATCTTGGGTAGGTCTTTCTAAAAAAATAAGATATTGAAAATGACAATGATCAAAACTCGAAAGAAGAAGAGAAAGAAGAATAAGTGGAAGAAGAAGAGGTGGAGGAGGAAGAAGAAGTGGAGGAAGAAGTGGAGGAAGAGCATACTAGAAGGGCGGGATATGGATCAAGAGCAGGGAACGGGATCTGGAGCGGTGGTGGAGCAACAACAAGAGAGGGGAGAGCTTCGACATGCGTGATGTCGGAGAGCTTCGACGGACATGATGTTGGAGTGCTTCGACGCGGAGACCTCTCCTCTCGACGGAGGCGTGATGTGGGAGAACTTTGGGCGCACGATGAATCGTGTAAACCTAAAGCTAAGTTGTGAAATGAATAAGCAGCTGGACTTTTACCGCATGAGAATCGCATATCCCACAAGCGGAATACGTGATTCCAAAATAAAAATGTCTTTTCATTTAAGAAGAATGAGCAGCTCGACTCTCGTTGTGCGTGGATGCTTTGTGTACCAGGCTGCCCTTTATTGGTGTATGAATAGCATGTTTGTGCACAAATATAATTTCAAGGTTTGCAAATATGAAAGAGGTACAAATAGCTAAAAATGAGGCTGTCAATATCAACACTCTTAAAAAGGGGCAAACGGTCACTTATTTGTTTTGTAAAATCAAAGAGCTGCCTCATGCTTCTCAATGTTTTGTAGTTGTGGAGTTATTTCGATATCATTTTCCAATGTTTTTGGTTCACGAAACCTATATCTAAATTCCTTCCAAACAGTTTTGAGTTTCTTTATTTTATTTTAATGATTTAAATTATTTATATATGGGACGCATCCTTGATCAATACTCCTCTTTCCTTGACACGTGTTTCATACTTCGCTGATATTATAATTTTTTAATTAATGTAATAGGGCCACAGATTTTGGCTCTGTTTGGCACGGTGGTGGGGGTCATGAACACGGGCGGAGTTTAAATGTCATTCGTTAATGACCGCCTAAGGAATTTCATCCACTTTTATGTTCAAATGGATGATGTTTGTTAGGTGATCCTTAATGAATGATGATTTAATCGATGTGTTCATGACCGCCACCACCGTGCCCAACGGAGGGCACCTTCATCTGCATGTATTTTCACGTTAAACTTATACCGTTGGATCGTGAAGAAACTTACGGCCGATTTAATTGCTCAAAATATGACGTCCCAATTCTTCATAAGCATGCCTCACGTCTCAAAATATTAGATCAGCTTGTCTGCGCCATTGATCGCACACTAGCATAGTTGGCAGTAGAGTACTCTTTGGATTAATTAGAAGTAAATATGTTTTAAAACGTGATCATTGTAATTTGTTAATCACCCCGATTGCGTTGACCTCTCCATCTAATTCCAAACACGATAGATAAGTTCAAAAGTCAACATATTTAAAAAGGTGATTGGGTGTAAAAAAATGTGATGAAAAAGGTGTTACTACTATCATAAATCAAGATGGACCATGAACCTCATGCTCTTCACCTATACTATAGTCTCGTGGGGTCAACAATACCCGACCCTAATATTTTAAAGATCGCTCGCTCTGCACGTTAGATCTTTCTTTTTCATGCAATATGCTAGAAATTCGCTAGCGCCCAAATTTCCAATGCAACCAAATCAAACAATTCAAACTATATATTCAGCTGCAATGCAACACATCAATAATAATAATAATAAATATAAGAACACAAATTCTGCAAAGAAGAAGATTCAAACAAAAACACATTCTTTGAGCCTGGAATTAACGCCGAGTAATTGGCCGAAATTAAGAGAAGATTGACATATGTTGTTGGGGGCGCATTCAAGAAATGTTTGTTTGATGGTTGCATGCGAACCGATCATAAGTTTGGATGACACTTACATTAAGACATCTACTGATGGAGATGTATTGTGTGCAGTTGGTATTGATATTGATGGTAATAGTAACATATTTTCTATTGTTTATGTTTTTAAGCCCAAGGGATTTGAAGTACGTTTTGTCAAAATTCAGCAAGCAATGGGGGACTAAAGTGCATTTGATATGCCAAATGCATTAGTAGGGTTTCACCGATGATCAGCAGCGCTTGAGGAGGGGCCTGGCTTCATATCCGCCGCCGCCGCCGCCTTCTTCATTCCGTGGGACTAATATGTAGGGCATGTGAGTACCCAAAACTCTATCCCACACCGAAAAGAATGGCTGCGAGTAGTTATACTTGGTTCCCTGCAGCTGATGGTGGATGACATGGTAGGCGGAGTTGTTCTCGAAGATGTGGAAGATATTCGTGGGATGCCAAATCCCGCAGTGATCGTCCACCGTCTTGATCGTCGCGAAGCAGAAGAAGAAAACCGCCGTCTTCGGCGTCATTCCGGCGATCACGAAGGAGATGGCGCCGCCCAAGGTGTCCAGAAGGAGTCCTTCCAGAGGGTGGTTGTAGAGGGCTCCCACCTCGCAGGGGACGACCAGTCCGTGGTGCTGCGAGTGGACATGGCGGTAGAGGAACTTGTGGTGCATGTATCGGTGAACAAAGTATTGCCACCAAGATCTGCAGAACCTGAACCGGAATCCATGGCTGTCTATTCACTTCTTCCGATTCTGGCCCTGAGGCTGAGGATGATGAGCTCCCCCTCCCCGCGGTGACCTGCATGGATGGTTTCGGAATATAATAAGAAGGGGACAATCAATCTGAATTGTCTAACATTTTCAATGCGGATGAAGATGATGATGGTGATTTCACTGCTTGTGGCAGTGCGCAGATTTTGCCAGCAAAAATGAAATCATCATGTTTTTAGGGATTTTGATTTCACTGCTAATTGAATCAATGGATACTGAATCCGTCCAATCAGAAGAGAAGATGGTATGTTAATTACTAAACTAACGGAAGCTGCAATATTAATGAATAAAAGCGCTAAAAAAACATCAAAGAAACATGGCAGTGGCAGCAAATGAAACCCATGTTTACAAAGAAGAGAAGTCGGGCGGCGGCGGCCTGAACGAGCTGCTGTAGAAGAACACCCTTGATGACAGTCGGCAGCCGAACCAAATTCTTTTGCTCCTCTTCTTTGAGGGTGTGAAGGCAATGGCGATTGGAGGGCGGCAGGAGTTGGTAGGTGCCGGCGTAGATCCAGTAGATGAAGATTGGGGCGAAGGTGCCCATCATCTCATCGCTCACATGTCCCTTCCACAACACCATCATCCTTCCCTTCCCTTCCCCCCCAACACCCCCAAATTTAATGCTTCTTCCAAGGAAAACAAGGAAAACTGAGAACTGCTCTGGCCTATGTTCTCTTCAAATTTTGCATATGTTTTCCCACCGTGCTCAGCTTGCGGGTCTGGCCTTCTGGGTTAATAATAATAATAATAAACTCATCATTAAGCAGAAACTGTAATCAAATAGCTTGCGAGTTGGGGTTCTATTAATTTGTGCCCACGTGGCGGCGCTCAGAGCAACAACTGGGTCGTTGGAACCCATCTTTTATTTTTTTTTCTCATTTTCGCACTATAGTTTGTTTGCCATCATGGCAGTATATATATATGTCTATTTCCTTGCATTTTAAAACTATTTTTAAATGATTATATTTTCATTTTTTATTATTTTAATAAAAAATAACAATAGAGCAGTGAGATATTTGTCATAAACTTACTGAGGTCAAATTAAATAGATTACTCATACATATATTTAAAACTTCATCAAACTTTTGAATAAAATTCATTTAATACAATTGGTAAATACCTCTCAAGTCTCCAATTGAAACCTAACCATCTTTCTTAAATTATTAATTTATAGATGAAATAACTAAGGCTCCGGGACTTATTTTCACCGGTCAAGTAATTAAGACCGCATGAATCGGACCTTAATACGGAGCCTAAACAAATCCCAAGGTTTGAGAGGGATTTGAATTAAAGAGTTTCATTTGTTTGGTTTGGTCCAAAATTGAAAGATTGTTGTCGGGCTATTCTTTTTTACTGGATCCATAACATGAATCGCATCACAACACATTCCTTAATTTCATAATTATTACTACTATATGAGATTTGCAATTTTGTACAGATATATGTGTACATATATATATACAAGGATTGCGTGGTTAATTTAATCACAAGGAAAATATTCCAAGCAAGAACTGTGTATTTGAATAGTGAGTATGGTGCTGCAGGAAGCAGTCTCATTTCCAGCGTTTTGAGTTCTTCAATCCTTTGGATTTAGCCTTGGTTTGCTGAAACGCCGCCATCTTTTGTTTCTTCCGCCCTTCCTTCTCCTCCTGCTCACCATAATCACATCAACTTCATGTGTTCATGACTAAATATTTCAATTATTATCTAAAACATTAGATTGAGATGAGTTTCACTTAAAAACATAGTTTCTCTATTTTTCTTTATATTGAATGAATGGGGGTATTATCTTACTCTTTATTATTATAGAAGGCCATTTACCAGGATCTCCCCTCTAACTTCACTAAATTACAGTTTGCACCCCTCTAATTTTCGAAACTACAAAAACCTCCCCTATAAGTTTACATTTCATAACATCCATACACACACAAAAAAACTCCCCTAAAGATTTACTCCAAAGGATTACTTTTGTGCATCAATGTTATGAAATGTAAACTTATAGGGGGATTTTGTAATTTCAAATATAAGAGGGGTGCAACCTATAATAATGCTAACTTCCAGGGGAAGTTTGGGTAATTATTCCTTAATATATATTATTATTAATTACCCAAATCTTCCATGTGAATTAACATATTATATGTAGCACTCCCCTATCTTCTGAAATTGCATAAACCTCCCCTCCGAGTCCACGTTACACAGTATGCATGCACACAACAAATACTCCCCTAGAGATCCCCTCCCAGGGAGGTATTTTGTGCACGCATGTTAAGAAATGTAAAGTTACAGAGAGTTTTTGTAATTTCAAAAGATAGTAATTATGCCAAATCAAGGGGGAGGTCTTGGTAAACGGCCCTATATGTATATATTTAAGAGATTTAGATGTGATGGAAGGTGGGTTACCTTTGACATCTTAGATTTGGCTTTAACCTTTGGAGCTTTTGCATCAAGCTCGGCTTCTCGTTCTAGTTCTCTTTCCCTTGCCTCCAGATTCTTTTCCAAATAGTACTGTGTGATGACACAAGTTAGACTCATGTTAGTATATGCAGCAAATATATACATATGTACATTCATTTTCATAATAAAGAGGGATGTTTTTACATTGTAATCACCAGCATAGTCTTGTAGAGTGTTATTCTTGACCTCTACTACTCTGTTCACTATTTGCTTTATGAAGTAGCGATCATGCGAAACTGAGATGACAGTTCCCTCATACTCCGATATGGCTTCCTGTTTAAAACAATATACATCCATACAGTATTCATTCTAATATTTATTTTTATAAAGATGCTTCGCAGAAAGCATGAGAGATGGAGATAGATACCTCGAGCATTTCTTTTGACGGTATATCCAAGTGGTTGGTAGGCTCATCCAAGATTAATAAGGTCGATGGTTTTACCATGAACTTGCAGAATGCCAGTCTTGCCTGTGTGCATAATTCTTTTTCCTTAGAATTAAATTTGTAATCATCATTATATAAAAGTGCATCATGCAAAGAGTTATCCAAAGTTTAGATCATTTCTTCATGAATCTTTCCAGAAATATACATCCCTGTGATGTAAGATCCTACTAATGTGACCGGAATATCAACTCATACAGTAGGGAGCGCATAAATTGGATTTTTAATGAAAGCTAGCAAACAAATGACTGTCAGTCGATGTTGTCAGATCCAAGTAATATCTAGATGTGATATGGTTATTGGCTTGTATAGCTAGAACCTGTATACAAAAAGAATGATTTTGAAAATATCCCATATGATGCTGTGGGTTAATTGAGAATAATTATACGAGGTGAAAATAAGTTTATGAAAGAGATTCAACTTGATTTGCTTCAACATAATATGGCTTTACAATGTTACAAACTTTCTCAAGGGGACCAGAAATATAAGACTCCACAAATCCGTATCTTGTAAAAGAGCTGCTAATGAAACAAAAAATGTAGAACATACAGATATAATAGAGATAATAATAGGCTAATGAAGTTGATGGCATAGCCTACGTTATTTGCCTTGCCTAGGAAAAATGAGCCGGTAGCTGCACGAATTGTCCTTCGCCACGCTCCACCTTCTCTTAGAGTCGAATCACTGCAAAACAGTCCTTAATTTTGAGAGCAGCTAAGGAGGATGAATGCATTTTTTATGCTCCTGTGGAGAAGCTACATAGTCAATGTGGGAACTTAAGGAGACAAGTTGGGAATCAAGCAGAACATGAATGAGCCTTGCTCAAAGGCTTTTATGAAGAGGTTAGATGTTGGGAAGTGATTTGCCTACGAGATATTCAAAGGGAAAATGAATTTTCATCTGCAGCTAGTGGGGCGTACTAAACGATTTTTTTAATGATGGTTTGGTTTGATTCAAGGAGTCTTAATTGGTTTGGACTGGATTTTAGGAGACATTTTATAGCTCCAACTAAATTACAGACTCTTATGTGAACTCTTACGTGAAATTAAATAAAATTACATAAAATAAAAAAAAAATATGATTAACAATGACAGCAACAGAGGCAAGCAGACGAGGAGGAAGCCCATGCTTGCGGTAGCAAGTGGCCTCAAGGTGGTCGTCTTTACCACAGAAGGAACACTTAGGTCGTGGCCGGCCACTCCGACCTCTGCCCCGAGAACCTGAACGTCCTCCACGAGCAGGAGCAGGGAGAGGCAGTAAGGGCGCAGAAGTCTGCTGAAGGAGGGCCGGTGAGAGAGGTCCAGAACTGTCAGGAGGTGGTGAGACCTTAAGCAGCATGGAGCACACATCAGATAGTGACAAAGTAGCAACAGAGGAGAAGATCTGAGCCCGAACGCTCTGAAGATGAGGCGGGACACGAGTCATCATCATAGCAATACCAACGGCTTCTTTTTGGGCACGCTGGGCAGCAAGATCCATCGTAGGAGGCTGATGTTGAATCCAGGCTTCAACCAGAGTCTTAGCCCGAGCAACAAATGAGGTGAGGTCGGCAGCCCCGCCAACGTCAAGAGTCTGAAGATCTGTATGATGTCATGCAGGTGTTGGAGACTATCTCTGTCAAAATTGAGAGAATGGAGCTCATCCCACATCGCCTTGGCCGTCTCGTGATACATGGACATGCGATAAGGTTCGCCATCAAGGGAGTTGAGGAGTCAAGTCTGAACACGACCATCGTTTCGCAACCAGTCTTCAGTTGGAGCATCGGGAACAGTTTGGGTTAAATGATGTAGAAAGTCTTTGGACTGACGCACTAGGCGAACAAAGTGCACCTACTCCACAAAGTTCTTTTTCCCGGCTAAAGAAATAGTGGTGATCTGCAATTCATCTCGAAGTTCAGGAACAAGGGTCGGGCGATCTGCAGGAGAGGAAGTCGTCTGTCCGGTAGAATCAAGAGAAGGCCCCATGGCAAGGCGGTCAGGATGCTATACCGGTGGCAAGTAGACCAGCGAATAGAGAGAGTTCGCGCGGAAAGCAGATCGTGCGTGTAGACAAGCAGCGATCAGAGAGGAGATCGCGCAAGCAGACCGGGCGATCAGAACAACGAGCAGAGGAGCAAACCACGAGGAGCAGACCGCGCGAGCAGAACAACATCGATCAGAGAGGAGACCGTGCGAGTAGAACACAGCAGACAAACAACGAGTAAAGCGCGCGAGAAGACCGCACGGTCACGACGACAACAACACACCAACGGCAAGAAAGAGGTCGCAACTAAGATGCGGAACCCACAGCAGAGAGGAGAAGCCGCATCGACTAGATAAGTCGCAGCGAGAAGAAAAAGGATACCGCAACGACCAAGATGCGGAGCCCGCAGCAGAGACCAGGCCGCGCGAGAAGTCGAGTAGACACGCACGCGGCGAGAAGGCAAGCACGCAGCGAGAAGGCGAGTAGACAAGGAGATCGTGGCGGTCAAGACGAGAAGACTAAGAGAGATCGCACAAGGAGACCGCAGCGAGTAGCAAAAAAAGGAGCGGGTAGACAAGGAGAAACCGTGTTAGATGCTGAAGTGAGAAATGGGCCCACCTGTCAGAGAAAGAGAGCTATAAGAGGGCCAAGAGGAAGAGGAAGAAAGGGAGGTGGAAGCCACGAGAGAGAGCAGAAGTAGGAGCGGTTAGAGAAAGCTTAACCGCTCGGGTAGCAAACCGAGAGAGAGCGGAAGGAGCGGTTAGAGAAAACTTAACCGCACGGAGGACCTTTTTCTCTCTGATACCATGTGGAGAAAAACCGAAACTTGTATATACTTTCTCAAAAATCAAATACAAGGTATGAATACACATTTATAGGAGGGAGAAAGAGAGAAGAGATCCCTATACATGATGTGGGACTAAAGAGGAGAGAAGAAAAATAAATAAATGAGCTCCATCATGTGCCTCTTTACATAGGCTTGCCTCTTTACATAGGCTTGCCTCTCTACATAGGCTTGCCTCTTTACATAGGCTTGCCTCTTTACATAGGCTTTTCCAACAGTAGGTAATCATGCTTAATTTATCAAAAATTTTTGCTAAAAAGATGCATCATTTTACCCTTTTGGGAACATAAATGAAAGGTATGAATACACATTTATAGGAGGGAGAAAGAGAGAAGAGATCCTTATACATGATGTGGGACTAAAGAGGAGAGAAAAAAAAATAAATGAGCTCCATCATGGGCCTCTTTACATATGTTTTTCCAACAGTAGGTAATCGTGCTTAATTTATCAACATTTTTTGCTAAAAAGATGCATGATTTTACCCTTTTGGGAACATAAATGCAGGATGACTCGTTGACCAAGTAAGAGGGGCTAATGGTCCAAATTCAATTTTTTTCTTTGATAAAAAATCTTGTCAACCTCAATGTGCTTAGTTAGATTATGTTACACTGAATTATGTGTAATATTGATGAAGGTCTTGTTATCATAGTACAATTTCATAGGTTCAGATATTAGAAACCTCAAGCTACATGCCTTTACAAATTCTTTGAACCATGGATCTGAACTCGTCCTATACACTTGAATGAGCAACACCATTTTGATTCTTGTGTTGCCAAATCACGCGATTACCAATTATAAATGAACAATATCCAATAGTCCGACCATTTATATGTGGTAGAACCAACCAAATTCATATTAGTATAGACCTCCACACCTAACTTAAAGTGATCACTCAATCCAATGGTGGAGACCAAGATTCCTTTCTCCAGGTAAGTCTTTTAAGTATTGAAGGTGACATGAATGAATAGAACTCCAACTGCAAAAGTGATATCAAGCCTCATACGGTAACTAGACGTTCTCACTAGACGTTGGTAACTAGCTACTTCTTTAAATAGCATGTCGACAAAGGATAAATCAATAAAGACTTGGAATGAAACTGTAAGGAAAGAGATGATGTACTTAGGCATTAGTGAGATTATAACAAGATAGGGCACAATATCGATAAAAGATCCATATAGCCGACCCCACTATAGTGGGATAAAGGCTTGAATGTTGTTGTAATTTTTGCTATAAAAAGAACCAAAAGTCAAAACGAAAATAAAACTGTAACTAGAAAAACCAAAAGTTCAAAACTGATTAAAATAGAAACCACATTTAAAAATTTCACTGAGACAAATGATGAAAAAAAGAGATGACTAGCTGCAAATAAACGGACCATTACAATAAAATTAAGCAAAGAAAATATTGTAAAGCTCTGATTCATAAATCAAATACCTTCTCGCCACCACTCAAAAGTGACACCTTTCTATCAAGCATGTCAGCTTTGAAGTTGCAACGACCAAGAAGTCCTTTTATGTCATCAATTCTCCAGTCTTCGGCAACTTCTTCCACTGTCTCAATCACAGATTTCTCGAGATCAAGTGCCTCTGCCTGAATACTAATTATATTGAGCATTAAACAGATTGATGCTCTAACCAAATTAGCATGAAGATTTAACATGGATCTTTCCCAATTGAAACCCACATGATGAGGATGTATTACAACTGCTTGGACTACAGTCCGGTCGGGTCGGATGTTTGGCCACTGTTGAAAGGGGTAGATTGTTGAGGTCGGGCATCGAACCCGGAATCTCTTTTATCAAGGCCTCAAGAGAGCTACCGATAGCCAACTGAGCTGCAGCTCAGTTGGGTATCAAGAGCTCTCTCAAGGACTGTTGAAAGGGGTAGATTGTTGAAGCCGGGGCCCGGGGATCGAACCCGGGAACCTCCTCTATCAAGGCCTTGAGAGAGCTCGATTGGGTCAGTTGGGTATCAAGAGCTCTCTCAAGGCCTTGATAAAGGAGGTTCCGGGTCCCGATGAGGGTTACCGTAGGGGTGATTTGGTTGGGATGCTTGGACTATAGTTCGGTCGGGTCGGATGTTTGGCCACCATGCCCCCACCCTTCAACAACAACAAATCCCAATTCCAGCTAGAATGGAATATAATTATTCAATATAAAAAGCATCCCCCCCCCCCCCCCCCCCCGCCCTCACCCTGGCCCCGATCTTCAGGCCTAAACTATTACAAACAGAGAAAGAAATTTCAATGAATTTGCAGAAACCATTGTTTTGTTTAATAAGTATAACGGTTATAAAATTATGCACATCCAAGATTACTACATTGCTGCACTTTTAATGCAATCAAAAAAGGAAAAAAAAATTAATACACAATGTCAAGTAATCTAAATCTGTACCTGGTTTTGCTCGAAGTAGTTTGGTAAAACATTGTGTTCTCCAAGTAAAATTTCACCTCCTCTGGGCTTCTCAAGTCCCATCATTAGTTTGAGTAAGGTACTCTTTCCACATCCATTTGGGCCAATTATTGCTAGTTTTTCGCCTTTCTCAACTATAAGATTTGCCTTCTTGAACAACATCTATTACAAGAAAAGGTTAATCCGCTTAGTCTAGCTCAAAATATTGGAAACGTGTTCAGTATTCTTTATGAGAAATACTATAGGTGGGAGTGGGACATATAGGGGAAAAATCAGCTTGGACAAACATTTTATTTTAACCTCATCTCCAAAACCAAATTGAAGATTCTTTATTGTCAAGACTGTCCTTCCACTCCTTCCTCTCTCAGGAAATCTGATTTTTAATTGCTTCTTCTGAAATGGTTTCTCAACTAGGCCATCTTCCTGAAGTCTCTCCAATTTCTGGTAACATAATGAAGCAAAATAACTATCAGAGGATCAGAGAACTAGTTTTGATGCCACGCAAGAAAACTGTAATAACAAAATGTAAAACTTTAAAAGGCAAAAGCACTTCAGAAGAGCAAGGAAAATACTAACTAAACCATATCACTGTTCAACTCCACCATCCTCATCAAGAACTTTATGGAATCGTTGATTAATTCACAAGATAAATGAAAAGCTCGGACATATATCAATTTATTATTACATTTACCTGGCTAGCGTTTTGAAGAAAGGATGTACACATGAAATACAAATCATACAGGCATGGAATGTGGAAAATCATTTAAAAAGAGGATTATAACATTCTAGGACATGGAACGCTTTAGACAAAATAAAAAAAAATACATTGGATCACTGTTCTATGTAAAAGATAAAAACCCAATGTTTGAAACTGATGTAGGGTAGTTTACGGAGTGCACAAAACCTAGGCTCCTAGGGTGAAATGCAAATGCGACACGCTAGCCCTAAACCACATGCAATGAGACCGTCGGAAGTGACGACAAATAAATTGAGCAATGATAATTCTTTAACATCATGCAAATGATCAAGAGTGAAACAATTATTCAATTTAGCAATTTTTATATGGCATTCCTCCGCTCGGAGGGTCAAGGCCAAGCGTGCGGCGAATAATTTCGTCTGCAAATTAGTAATGTATCAAAACAAATCTACACTAGCGAGAATCAAGATAATATATATTAATTCACCAATGAGAAATGTCAAATCACATAAACCAATACCACAAGAGAACTCACAAAGTAGTGTGCTGAATCGAAGCACTAAAGATTATGAATCCGGATGTGTAGATCGGCGATCGAGGATGGACCCGGCGGCGTGGAGATGCTGGCGGTGGCTGTCCTCGGCAGAGAGTGGGGAGATCGGGCCGGAAATGGAAAGATCTGGCCACTAGGAGGGAGATCGGGCCGGAAATGGAAAGATCTGGCCACTAGGAGGGAGAACCGGGAGGGGGAGGCTAGATCCGATATTTTGGGATCGGATCCGGGTGGAGGGGTGATGAACGGAAGGTATAAATAACGGATCGGGACTGAAATTCCTAGATCTGAATTGTTTGAAGGAATTAGGGCTAAAGGAGAGTGGATCCACGGGAGGAAAGGGGGATGGAGGCCAAGCCGACGGCTTGGGATAAGGGCCGGCTGTAGGGAGGGGAAGAGGGGTCGGCGTGAACAGTAAACAACGTGAATAGTAATCGACGTGAACAATACCTGACGTGAACAGTAATCGGTAAACAGTAGCACCGTGGGCATTACCGTCGTGAACAGTAACCATGTTTCCTGGACAGCGGTGGTGGGTTGGAATTTGGGGGTTGTAGGGGATGCGGATGAGGGTTTCAGAGGGGGAAGAAGAAGGCTATGGATGGGTAGTATCTTGAGGGGAAGTTTGAGCGCCTAGGAGTCATCACCTAGGGTTCCACGGCGTCGACACCGAGGGGGGATCACGGAGTTCCAGAAATAATCTTTCCAAAACCTGCAATGCCCTGGTTCAGTCTCTTAGACCATTATTTATAATAAAACAAGACAATAGGACATCCCTATAAACGACTATGATTGGCCGGTGGGAGAGACCACTAAAATACATGAAAATAAGCCAATAAAAATGAACTAATATATGATCTCGACTTGCGACGCGGATCCAGACACATCTGCAAAGTCCGATCGTCGATCCAGGCACGCCATATACGGTAAGTCACCAAAGCAGCCCCGAACGGGCCCAAAGCTCATGCTCGTCTTTGCTCCGCATCTGAAACAATTCAAGATTTAATTTTTTACTTATAATGTCTAGAGAATCTAGCGATCACCAACCCAGCGGAATTGATGGCATCAAGTAATCTTCGCATTCAGTCGATCATGTTAACTATAAGTATTTAGTTGTACAAGACCCATTGTAAAGACTCATAGTTATTTCTCTCTCCACTTTTTCTCTTTTTAGTCCCACATTGTGGATTACATTTAGGTACATCTTCCTTCTACTCATACCCCTCTCTGGGATGAATAAAATATACTATTACAATTACTAATTTTAAAATCCTGCGAAATGCCTGCTGACATGTTTTTAAGGGCAAAATTTTTGTAAGAAAATAGATATCTGATTTTTTTTTCAATATATCGGCCGACATGACTTTTGAACATATCATCCGATAATTTATTTTATATTATGTTAGCGGTATATGTTTAAATTACCTAAATGTATTATATATGTTTAAATTAAATAGACTTATTATTTTATTCTCTCTAACATGTATTATGCTTATAATCAATTTTTGTAATTATCTCTAACCATCTCTTTCTTATTTCATATTACAAAAATATAAAAACTTTCATTTATTAGTGTATTATTTTTATATTTTTTAATATAAATTTGTTAAGCATGAAAAGTGTTATAATCAACCATAAATATTTATTTATTAAATCCTTTTTATCTGCGATAAAACTTAGTGTTCTCTAAGTAAAATAATTTTACAATGTATCTATTTGCACTCGTTAATACTAATCATAGTGTATTATTAATATTTATTTTTTGTACAAGGAGTGGCACTACAGTCTCAAAAAATCAATTCCAAGTCGTTCAACAACTAAAAAGGAAAACAAACTTCGTGGAGGATCCACAAAGGGGGTGACCCCGATGGGATAGTCCTGTCTAAGGGCAGAAAGTCTATCGACACATTGGTTTCCTTCTTTCAAGATGTGATGAACTGAAGCTTGTACAAAATCAGCAAGAAGAGTCCTACAGTTCAGAAATTTTCACAACCTCCCTGATTTCTCCCAACCTACCAATGCCATAAGTGTCCACCGCACTTACTCATGTTCTCATTGAACTTACCGAACTTTCGTAGAACCGCCAGAGTTCTCGCTGCTCTCCAACATTCATGCAAAACTCCCTTAGTTCACGCAAAACAGCTATAACTCCCCGAGTTCACGCTAAACTCGCCGAACTCTATGGGTTTCGTTATTCTCCCCAATCTCTAGCGGAACTCTTCGAGTTCTCATTGAAAACTTGCAGTTTCTTTGAGTTCTCGTTGCACACACTGCCCCTGCGTTGAACTGCACGAGTTCTGACATATTTCGCTGGATTCCCCGAGTTCTCGCCTAGACTTTGCTACGCTCGCTTCAATAATACTCAACTTGACGCCCTCCTACTGAGTGAGTGCACCTAAGCTAAGTACACTGCTAAACTCACCGACTCTTCCTGAACTTGCCAAATATTGCCTTCTTCTGTTGAACTCGCCGCACTCGCTTTTGAACTCATCGAGCATAATTAAATTGCCAAGAATTTCTAAACTTTACGAGCCTTTCTTTGTCTCTTTGCAACAACATCTATGTCAGATAGCATCACAACTGAATCTGGTCATCTTAGAAGGATCAAAATATCAGATCTAGACTCTTGCGGTCCTGAGAGTTGTCTTACTTGCACATCCTGCATCTTTTGGCGTTCAACACTGATCGGCTTTTTCTAGAACTCTCCGGTCTCGGAAAACTCAAAAGTGGTGTGCATGGCATAAACGCTATGACACTCATAGTACTCAGGAATGTCAAACTTCTGCTCAACAAAAAGCTCAATAAGTCCCCTCTGGTATACCTATGTTAGGGTCGCATCTAAGTCATCTGACAAACATGTTGTAATTGTCGATCCCATATCACTTCTGGAACCGATGCAACAATCCGGATTCACCATGGATCAAATTCAAAAGTTTATGTGCATGCTTCAACTGGCACACTCAGTTCATCTTTTGTTGGCACAGTGGGTATAATTTCCTCATCCAGGATATTGGACTTTGATGTCTTTTATCACATGCATAGTGATGCTTCTAGCTTTACTAGTTTTGCTCTTCTTCGATCTTCAGCCTCTATTCACAAAGCTGATGGAACCATCTTATCCAATGTCTAATGAAGACATCTTCCCTTCCTCCTTGTTTCATGATCCTCGATGTGTATCCTGTTCCTCGTGTTGTTATGAGCCCTTTGTTGTTTATCTTGTATCCCTCTTGTGTGGTTGTACCTCTCTTTGTTGTTTATCTTATATACCAAAATTGCAACTCACGAAGAGAGGTACAACCACACAGGAGGGATACAAGATAAACAACAAAACAATAGAATACAAGAAGATATATTAGAACACTCAGAGAGAATGTATTAGAACACTCGAAGAACACTCGAAGAACACTTCAGGTTTTATTGCTTAGAGATATTGGTACAGACTGAGATATCTAAACCATCACAATGAACCCTTATTTATAGCTGTCCCATAGGGGGATAACTTACAAACCAAGTTATTCCTTTTCCTTCCTTACAAACCAAGTTATTCCTTTCTTGACTTCTACGGTACACCGGAATAACCTTTTCTTGACTTATACGACACACCAGAATAACTTTATATTATATCTTATCTTAAGTGATAAGATTCTTTTGGGAATATTCGTTCATCCTTTCCCCCGGGGGAAAAAAGGTGATGGCTCCACGGGATGTTTACTGCTGTTAGTGCGAGCGGTTGGTGGAGCCTGGAATCTGGATGGTCTGGAACCTTCAAACCAGTGGTTGCAGTGTTGGATGTCTTCAATATACTGGAGAGGAAGGAGCAAGGGATTGCGCCAGTAAGCCTGAGGCAAATTTAGTGGGACATCAGTGATGGGTACACCATTGATAGTACAGAGGAGCGCTTTGTGGGCAAGAGTTGGAGCGGGACTGCTGTATTCGTGATCATGCCAAAAAGCACAAGAATATTGTTTGTGAATGCGGAGATGAGTATCTGGAGTAGTCAAAATCTGGTGGCATTGGAAATGGATAAGGATATGCTTCTGTTCGCGGATTCCATTAAGACTATTTCCCGCAGGCCGTAGGTTCTTGTGCCAAAAGCTGGTGTTGCCAAATAAGTGAAGCCACTTCAGAAGTTGTTTATGCCGGGGACGATCGTTTGAACCGGTCATCGACATGATGGATTCTATTACATGAGCCATCTCACTCTTTCGCTACCTTCCACTACTACTATCACCACCTACCTTGATCTGCTTCACCTTCAACTTGCGAGATCGGGCATAGGAGATTAGTGTATCTATCTCTTCCTCAACTGCAGTCTTTGTTATCTTCAAAAGTGCTTAGAAAATTCTCTGCCAAAGCACTTGCCCCATACTGGCTGTATTCTAGGATGGCATGTTGCTAGTTCATTTTCTTCTAGTTTGTAAGTGTTTCTCCTCATGATCAACAGGATCCCAACTCCCGTAATTGATGGTATATCCCCTTATCAAAAGTTATATGCTCATGTATCCTGCTACTCATTTATTAAGATTTTGGATGCACGTTTTTTGTTCAACTACCCTCTATTTAGTGTGATAAACTCTGTGATAGGTCTACTGCTTGCCTTTCTTGGATACAGTTCTCACCACAAGGGATATCATTGCCCTGATCATTTTGCTAGAAATCTCTGCATCTCCTACAATGTCATTTTTTTCTTGAAAGCGTACCGTATTATGCTTTACTTCAACCTATGGTTCCCTTATGCCAACAATCTATCATTTCCTCTAATCCTTCAATTCTCAATTTTGTCCTCTAGACCATGTCATGATGGCGATCGACGGCACACACGTTTATTCCCGCAGGAGACGGTGATCGGCGACCTATTTGCGCAATCTGAGTCCGCGGATGCGCCCGGATGGTCGTTCCGAGTCGATTTGATATATTAGTTGTTGTATTTCATGTTGTATTTGGCACCCGATCGGCCCAAACGATATTAGCCGTCCGATCAGGGTGCCCTAGTTTTATTTTCCCTCTCCCTATATATACTCATGTTTGTGGTTGGATTAGGGATCAAAAAGGTGTGTGCTTGTAACTGGTCGGTCATTCTCTCGGAGGATTCTGAGTGCTCTCCTCCGTCCGGTGTTGCCGCTATCCCGTAAGCCTTTTCCGACCCCCGTTGATGTCTCCCCTCTCCTCTCCGGCCATCCCAGCCAGTCACCTCCCCTCTCCGGCCCAGCCCGCCACCCCTTCCCCTCTCCAGCTCCCTTGACCCCAGTCCTGCACGGCCTACCATGCCCGCATACCTACAGCCGGCGCCGCAAACACCCACCAGCCTTCCCAGCCCGCCAACCTCGTAGATTTCCCCCTCCACCACCAGATCCCGCCGCCCCTCACCAAGATCGGCCACCTCTACCCCTCTATCCTACAACCACCCATTATCACTCCAAACTCGATCCACCGCCCCAAGCCCTAATCACCCGATTCCCTACCCGTAACCCCCAACCTCCCATAATATCCTCAGATCTAGTCCCGTTCATCCCCAGCAGCCCCTCCGTGGATCCACCGTCAACCCGAGGACGCTACCCCTTCGACTCTCCATCTCAAAGTTAAGCCACCACATGCATAAGTAAATCTAGGCATGAGTGTTTTATTTCTGTTGTTTGGATGTTTTGGTTTTGAACTATTGTCTTGGGATTGTTGACAATTATATGCAATCGTTATTTTATTTGTCGTTTAATTTGCGGGACGTATTGGAGAGTGTGATCACGGTGAAGTATTGTTTTCCCATTCCCCGTCTCGACGACCTCCTTGATACGATGGTTGGTGCCCAGATCTTTTTGAAGATCAACCTGCGGAGCGGGTACTATCATATTAGGGTAAAGGAAGGGGACGAGCGGAAGACGGACTTTAAGACCAAGGATGGCATGTATGAGTGGTTGGTTATGCCGTTCGGACTGTTGAACGCGCCAAATACGTTCATGAGGGTGTTGACGCAGATTCTACGACCCTATATGGGCAAATTCTTAGTGGTCTACTTCAACGATATCCTGATTTACAGTCAGGACCGCGTTGAGCACTTGGGCCACATTCGTTTGGTATTCGATCTCCTACGAAAGAAGCAATTGTATGTTAATCTGAAGAAGTGCTTGTTCCTGACTACATCTGTGCATTTCTTAGGCCATATTGTCTCGGAGTCTGGTATCTAGGCTGACACAGATAAGGTCAATTCTATTCGTGAGTGGCCAATCCCATCTAGTATCCACGAGGCCAGGAGCTTCCACAGACTCGCCACCTTTTACAGGAGGTTTGTTCGAGGGTTTAGCTCAATCATGACCCCCATTACGAGTTGCCTCCGCAAGGGGGATTTTGCCTGGACAACAGCAACCACCAAAGCATTTGACGAGAATAAGGAGAAGCTATCGATTGCCCATGTGTTGCGGCTTTCAGATTTTTACAGGGCTTTCGATGTAGTGGGTAACGCGTCTGGAATGAGCATCAGAGGAGTAATTAACCAGGAGGGTCATCCAATTGCTTCGGTGAGAAGTTGAATGATGCCCGACAGAAGTACTCCAATTATGATCGAGAGTTTTATGTCGTCATCCAGACACTCTGATATTGGCATCACTATCTCCTACACAAGGAGTTTGTCTTGTACTCTGACCAACAGGCCCTGTGATATCTGGACTCACAGAAGAAGTTAGGCCACCGTCATGCGAAATGAGTGAAGTTCATGCAGGAGTATCATTACGTTCTCAAGCACCGAGCGGGTGTTGAGAACAAGCCGGTTGATGCGTTGAGTCACCAGGTCACCATTCTCCACACCATGAGCGTGCGCGTGGAAGGATTTGAGCGTATCCGGCATGACTATCCCGAGTGCCCGGACTTTAATTTATTTACTCAGCCTTATCGAGGGATCCTCACGAATCCAGTGAGAGTTTTATCATTTATGATGGTTATCTATTCTACGGCACTCGCTTCTGTGTGCCACAGACTTCCCTTCGGGACTTCCTCATCTGGGAACTGCACGCAGGTGGGGCCACGGGGCACTTTGGGAGGGGCAAGACGATTGCATTAGTCGAAGACCGCTTCTTCTGGCCTGACCTGAAGAGAGACGTTACTTGGGTCGTTCGTCATTGTCGAATCTGCCAGACGGCGAAGGGATCCCGACAGTCCACGAACCTGTATACTATGTTACCTATTCCCCATAAACCCTGGACAGATATTAGTTTGGATTTTGTACTCAGGCTTCCCCGCACGCTGCGGAATTTTGACTCGATTTTTGTTGTCGTGGACCGCTTTTCGAAGATGGCTCACTTTATCCCGTGTCATAGGACTTTCGATGCCCCTCATGTGGCTGTCCTATTCTTCAGGGAGGTATTCAAGTATCATGAGTTGCCCACTTCCATTGTCTCTGATCGTGACGTCCGCATTATGAGTTATTTTTGGAAGACGTTGTGGAAGATCGGTATGACACTATAGTTCTTCACCGCCTATCACCCACAGACGGATGGACAGACGGAAGTTGTCAACCGTATTCTTGGGACCCTTTTGAGTGGTCTCGTTCGGGATAGTCCGTTCACCTAGGATTCAGTCCTATCTGTCGCGGAGTTTGCATACAATAGTTCGGTCAATAGGACCACAGGTCTGAGTCCATTCCATGTCATATTAGGATACGATCCTAGGAAACCCGTCGACCTGGTTGATATCCCGTTAAAGGCCCGACCTAGTGAGTCGGCCGCGTCATTCATTCAGTATATACATGCACTTCATGAGACAGTCTGAAGAAAGATTGCAACTAGTAATGAAATTTATAAAGCTCAAGCCGATCTGCACAGGAGGGAGCAGGTTTTTGACGTGGGAGAACGAGTTATGATCCGCCTTTGACCTGAGAGGCTCCCACAGGGGGCAGCGAAAAAGTTACGTGCCCGCCGAATGAGCCCCTATACAGTCACTTGACGGATTGGTGTGAACGCTTATGAGGTTGATATCTCACCCACAATGAGAATTCACCGGGTGTTCAATGTGGAGGATTTGACTCCATAATATGAGTGCGTGTATGTGGACCCATTATCGTCATCGGCCCCTGAGCCACAACTTGCCCCACCCCTCTCTAAAACCTCTACACCCACCACACCTAGGCAGTCGCAGACGGTTGAGCATCGCTCAAAGGACCACTCCACCCCACCGTCAATTCCACCAGCACCTCTTTCTGACGAAGATACATTGCCTCGACAGCCGTCTACGCCTGTTGGAGATGCACTACAGATCATTGGTCACAACTTCACTTCGACGGACGATCAAATGATCCTGCGGTACTTGGTTCACTGGATCACACGCCCGGTTTCTAATGACACATGGATTTCTGTTGAGGAGCTCGAGAGACTCGCCCCGAACTTACACCGAGAGTACGACTGTCTTCACTCACCAGAGATGAGTGCTTTCAAGTCGGGGGAGTTGATGGCGATCGACGACACGCGCATTTATTCCCGCAGGAGGCGCTGATCAGCGACCTATTTGGGCGATCTGAGTCCGCGGATGTGCCCGAATGGTCGTTCTGAGCTGATTTGATATATTAGTTTCGTATTTCATGATGTATTTGGCACCCGATCAGCACAAACGATATTAGCCGTCTGATCAGGTGCCCTAGTTTTATTTTCCCTCTCCCTATATATACTCATGTTTGTGGATAAATTAAGGATCAAAAAGTTGCGTGCTTGCAACTGGCCGGTCATTCTCTCGGTGGATTCTGAGGGCTCTCCTCCGTCTGGTGCTTCCGCTATCCCGTAAGCCTTTTTTGACCCCCGCAGTTGTCACCCCTCTCCTCTTCGGCCTTCCCCGGCCAGTCTTCTCCCCTCTCCGGCCCATCCCACCTCCCCTCCCCCTCTCTAGCTCCCTTGCCCCCATTCTTGTACGGCCTACTCTGCTCGCATACCTACAGCTACCGCCGTAAACCCCCACCGGCCTTCCCAGCTCGCCAGCCCCGTCGATTTCCCCCCTCCACACAAGATCCCTCCGCCCCTCACCAAGCTCAGCCACCTCCACCCCTCTATCCTACAGTCGCCCCTTATCACTCCAACCCTGATCCACAACCCCAAGACCTAATCACCTAGTTCCCTACCCGCAGCCCCCAACCTCCCATAATATCCTCAAATCTAGTCTCATTCATTCCCTACAACCCCTTTGTGGATCCACTGCCAACCCGAGGACGCTACCACATTCGGCTCTCCATCCCAAAGTTAAGTCGTCACATGCATAAGTAAATCTAGGTATGAGTGTTTTATTTCTCTTGTTTGGATGTTTTGGTTTTGAACTATTGTCTTGGGATTGTTGACATTTATATGCAATCGTTACTTTATTTGTCGTTTAATTTGCGGGGCGTATTCAGCGTACTTGAACGGAAATTGTGCCTCATCTCGGTGGTAGATTTTAATTGTTCTTTACTCGTAAATGCTTGTTGGCCAATTGTTGTTTAGAGCCTTATTAAATTTCTATTACTTGTTGAAGATCTAGTGTCGGACTGTTGTTTCATGATTGCACACACATTGCCTGTAGATTGCATTGTTAGTTGTTAAGTTTGTCAGCTACCCCTGCATCATGTCCTTCCTACTGCTCCACCATTGCGTCGTTCTACTCTACAACACCATTGACCTGGTTGTTTGTCTTTCTTCTCCACTTTGACTCCAACTCATTAATCCTTTCTTGCTACTACAACAAGTCACCATTAACCTCAGAAATATTAAGAGGTTGTAGTTATACATGCATGGATGACCATTTTGGATGAAGAGTTGAGCACCTTAGTTCATACATGTTTCCATTTTTCTACTGTCTTCCACACGATCGGGTCCACTACGAGTTCATCGAATCCAGCTCTCTTTACACATCCGTCCAAGACTCTTCTACGCTACATTGATGATATGATCATCATTGGGAGTGATTCTAATCACATTAACGATGTCAAAAAATACTTATTTACTCAATTTGAGAAGAAAGATCTGGTCTATCTTCGTTACTTTCTCAACTTGAAAGTTGATTGCTCTTTTCATGCTTATCTGCAATCACAACAAAAGTTCATTGATGATATTCTTGATCGAGTCAATCTCATTGATACTTATATAGCTACAACTACTCTTGAGCTAAATCTCAAATTGCACCTTAGGGATGGTGATAGTCTTCCTGATTCCACAAGATATAGATGGTTGGCATGTTGGTGTATCTCATAATAAGTCGCCCAAATAATGCTTATGGTGTTCATATAGTAGGTCAATTTGTCTCGGAGCCTCGCACCACACACCATGTTCCCCTATTAAGGATCGTTCGCTCCATCATGGGTACTCAGTTCCACTCTTTATTTTTTCCTTCGACCTTGCAGTTTAAGCTTTGTGCTTACTTGACACTGATTGGGCAAGTAATGTTACTGGTCGATGACCCACCACTAGTATTGCATTTTGGTGACTCTTTGATCACATGAAAGTCCAAGAAAGAACGCCATTTTCCGATCTAGTTTCCAACCTAGTATTGAGGTTGAATATCGTGCAATGACTACTACTACCAATAAGATTACATGGTTGAGTTGGCTTCTCTCTGATATGAGAATCTTCGTATTCGCCCTACCTTCTCTATAGAATATTGGTGTTGTTAGGAATGCATTTGATCCAGTGTTTCATGAACACACCAAGCATAACTAAGTGGGTTGTCATTATGTTCACCAACAATATTTTAGTGGCACACTGACTTCTTCACCAAAACCCAAACAACTCAGAGACTCATTCCTCTTAGGATAATTTTGACACAAAGACTTCTCGGGTAGTCCCATGCGCCCTCATATCTACCTATGTACCCTTAGGAATTCCAGTAATTATGTATATCCCACTTCCGCCTATATTAGGGAGTGATAATGAGTTTTAGGCAACTTGGATCATTAGGTATTTTGACCCCCTTGGAGAGTAGGCTCTTAGAGGGATTCTGCCCTAACGAGATTGTCTTGAGCTTTTCTCGATATCATGTATCTTTGTTCATGTTAATCAACATATATTGTTCGACGATAGGCAAAGCTATGAACTAGTCCGACGTGTCGGCCAAATCAAGCACAATTTTGAACAAGCGTCCGACCTCTCAAAAATTGCAGCTTAAGTTTTCGCTAATAGCCTACGACTCTGAATTCAATCTCACCAACTTAAAATTCCTCAATCTCCCCAGTGACGATGGTCTCATTCATGCCTTTATGTCGTTTCACGACTATTTCCTCGCCAAACTCTCCTCCCTGGATTGAACACAGTCCCGCCTTCCCAGATCGAACATTACAATCTTGTTCTCGACCCTTCGATAATGATCCAGGCTCCTTTCACGCGCCCTTTCCTCGCAAGCACGCGCCAGCCCTGACCATTCACGCACACATCAACATAGCAACCTCCATCACCACCATTACATCTTGTTGTCCTCCATGTTGCCCTCCATCGCCATTCTGCGGACATCGATCAACCCCTGCTCATCGCGTTTCTTCTTTTGCAACCCATCACCGTTCCATTCTCTCCTTATGGTTCCTCCATCTCATGTCGATGACACGTTTAATGGACTTACATGTCGATGAGGATACCTCGACTTCGGTCTCGACCAACTCCACTCGCTTGGATCAGCTCAAAGCTCCATTAGAAGACGTCACCCTCCTCTAGGAGCTCACGACCACCGCTATCAATAGTCCATCAACACCTCGAACGTTGCCCCTAACCAAGCTACCACTAAATATATAGGGCTCTTACACCCCGCTGAGGACATCCACACGACCCACCACCATCGGATTGAGATTCTGGTGTTCAACAATACCTACACCTAGGTTGGATCGATCGCATCGAGCAGTCGTTCCATCTCCAGGCCACCCATGTCAATGAGGTCCCATAGAGACTATTTAAATGGAGGACCCTGCACTCCACTGGGAGCGTTAAACGCACCAGGTCGTTGGTCTCTCTTAGCCCACCTTGTAGAAGGAACTCTTCTGCCACTATGACATGCGTGAAGCAGGTAATGTATACTAGTGTCTCAACTTCATTCGTCAACTTGACAATGTCGCCACCTACAACGCCGAGTTCATTGAAGTCGCTACGCACGTCACTGAACTATCTCTGGCCATTATCTGAGGTATTCTTTAGTTGTTCTGAATCTCTACATCCGCGTGGGCCTTCGTGTCAGCAAGCCACCTACTCTCACCGGTGCCATGGAGCAATCTCGTTGCCTTGATTATAAACTTTGTGCATCCAAGCTATCCTCCTCTACTCGGTCACCCCACTATCTGCTACTATCGCATAAACCTCAACCACCTCTTCATCGTCTAGACCACTAGCCTCCGCATAGACCTCTGTTGATCGACCCGCAGATGCCGCCAATTCCCCCACCTCATTCGGTTCCACCACCAATGAGACCAACACCACCCAAGTGTTTATCTCATTAGGAGAACTTTGGTTGCCACTAGCCGTACTCACACAAAAACAAATGCCCTCATAGGGCTGGTAATTTTTGCTCGATGATGAAGACAATAATCCCGGCTTCACTGACTTGAATTCTCTAACGCTTTATGTTGATCCCTACGGGCCTCGACCTTGAGGACATGGTCGATTTTCAGGAGAGGAGTATGATCTCGAGCTTATCTCGATACATGTATCTTTGTTTCATACTTATCTCGATACATGTATTTTCATCAACAATGATGAAAGCTATCAATTCTCAATGGTTGATCCTCATAATACTGCTTCTAATTCAAACTCAAGATTGTTCCTATCTTGAGCTTAAGGGGGTTTTAACTATACATATTTGGTTGTACAAAAGCCCATTATAAAGGCCCATCATGAAGATCCATAATTATTTCTCTCATTTTCTCTCTTTAGTCCCACACTGTGGATTGCATTTACGTACATTTTGCTTTCCCAATTTATACCTCTCTTTGGGATGAATAAAATGGACTATTATAATCACTCTTTCTAACACATCTTATGTCTGTTTATTCCAAAGAATTAGAAGCCATTTCAATTAGAACACATGTATTTGGAACCTTGCACTTAACTTTTGGCAGGACCATAAAATCTATCAAATTAAATTGTGTTAGTAGTTTGCTATTTCTTCTTGTCTAAGCTCATTTATTTATAAGGTGCTTAGATTTTTAGAGAGTTTTCGGCATGAATAAAAAAGTTATATGGAAGTGAAATCCTTCAATATAAGGTATCTTTGATCTTTGATGTAGTGTAGGACGGAGTATTCCACGTGAAACGACCTCCGAGTTCAAGAACAAATTTGCTATTTAGTCTTTTTTTCATTAATCATTCTGTTTTAGTTGCATGTAGACAACTTAATGATAAATTCAATGTGACTGGTAGAACTACTCCTATTCTACGGTGCTAAGATAATACATGGACTGATTTTTGATGCCTAAGGGTATAGCCGCAACCCCCCCAAATACCAAGCCTCCTGAACCGGAGGGGCCCTCGACCAAAACTGTTTAGAAAGAAGGAGAGACTGAGTCGTTTGGTTCAATCCCCTTGGCCTTTGGCCCATTCCGATGATAAACCACTCTGAACCGGCCCCGAGACATATCATTCTCGTCATCTTGGAAAAATTGTTTGTTCTCAAGCCGAAGCTCGGGATATGTTTCTTTAAGCTCTTCATAGCCCACCCAAGTCAGTTCTGACTCACCCATGCCCTTCCAACGAACCAGCAGTCGTACGATAAACTTCCTCTGCACCTTTTTAATCCTCGCTTCAAGAATAATTTCCGGTATCGGTCGGACTTCACCCAGCTCTGTCACTTCCGGCGAGGGGCTAATATTTGGAGCGTTACCTTGCAAGGCCATTTTGAGCAGCGACACATGAAAGGTTGGGTGGATACGGGAATCCGCTGGAAGCTCCAGAGTGTACGCCATGACCCCCATCTTTCCGAAGATTCTGAAAGACCCGTGGTAGCGAGGTGCAAGCTTCTGGTTCTTCGTTCCTGCTACTTACAACTATCGGTAAAGTTGTAACTTTAAGTACACTCACTCCCCTACCTCAAAACTTTGTTCTTACCAATGCTTGTCTGCTTGGACCTTCATGAGGTGTTGTGCTTTCTATAGATTCTCCTTCAATTGTTTTAAGATGTCATCTCGCCCTTTTAATGTTGCCTCCAATGGATCCTTTCTCGTAAAACCTAAGTGTCGGTGGTGCTCTCCCAAACAAGCTTTTGAACGGTGTCATCTTTGTCGTTGTTTGGGAAGCCATTTACTCCACGGGTGGGGTTTTCCTGCAATGAAACATCTCAAATATATATTTCCATGCTTCTATTTAGGGTCTCCGTCTGCCTGTCTGTACGGGGGTGGTTGGATGTGCTCATGCGTAAGGACGCCTTGTTACGCAAAAGAGTTCCTTCCAAAACCTGCTAATGAACACAGTTCCCCGATCAGAGATGATGGAGGACGGTATCCCATGCAATCTCACCACCTCCCGGATGAAGGCTTCTGTCACGGTCTCTGCGGTGAAAGGGTGCGAAAGCGCAATGAAATGCTCATACTTGGAGAGACGGTCCACCACCAAGATGACGGCCTTTCCCTGTGATTTGGGTAACCCCTCTATGAAGTCCATTACAATGCTCTCTCACGTGAGCTCCAGAATATCTAGAGGTGCCAGTAATCTTGCTGGAGTGGTTGTCTCATATTTTTTGCCTTTGGCACTCCTTACAATTCTTCGCATATTGTACTACATCCTCTTTTAGTCCCCGCCAATACACATTCTGCTTGATCAGTTGGTATGTCTGCAGCATCCCAGAATGCCCTCCGTTGGGGGTGTCGTGAAACTTATGGAGTAACTACTGCTTCAGTTGAGATCCTGGTGTCACCACCAAGCATCCCTTATAATGCAAATGTCCATTAATGACACGGTAGCCCACTTCCAGCCCCCTTCCTTCTGCAATATTTATCAATTTATGACTTAGCTCCTCATCGGCTAACACCTCCCGGTGGACATCTTCAACTATGTCCAAGACCGGCGCCGAGAAAGCATAAATAGAACTCGTCGGAGGTAAGCGTGAAAGCGCGTCAGCTACCTTATTCTCCTTCCCCTTGCGCTACTCTATCTCATAATTGTACCACAACATCTTTGTCACCCATTTCTGTTGCTCCAATGACGAGACCCGCTGCTCCAGAAAGTACTTTAAGCTCTGATGGTATGTTCGTATCTTGAAGTGCCTCCCTATGAGATACGGCTGCCACTTCCCACCGCATGCAAGATCGCCAACATTTCTTTATCATACACCGAAATTCCTAACGTCTTCCCCTGAATCGCACTATCGTAATATGCCAATGACCTCCCTTCCTGCAACAAAACTGCCCCCAAGTCGGCCCCGAACGCATCTGTTTTTACTATAAACAACTTGGAGAAATTTGGTAATGCTAACACCAGGGTCGTCACCATAGCCTCCTTCAGTGTTTGGAACGCTAACTCTGCATCTCTCCCCCAATCAAACATCCATTTTTGAAGTAATGTTGTCAGTGGTTTAGCAATCTTTCCGTAGTCCTTTACGAACTTTCTATAGTAGGCAGATAACCCCCCAAAACTTCTCAACATCATAATCTTTCCGTAGTCCGAATTTTACTTGGGCCCGGCCAAAACCCCTCTCTATTCACTAGGTGACCCAGAAACTCCACCTTCGGCTGCCCAAAAGAATACTTTGACCTCTTCAAATACCATCTTTGTTCCTTGAGAACTTGCAACACCATACTCAGGTGTTCCACATGTGCCTCCAAACTCGGACAATAAATGGGGATGTCTTCAAAGAAGACTAGCACAAACTTCCACAACCACGGTCTGAATGTCTCGTTCATGACTGCTTGAAAGGCCTCTGACGCATTAGTCAACCTGAAAGACATCACTAGGAATTTGTAGTGCCCTTCAAGTGTTCGAAATGGTGTCTTCTCTACGTCCCCCTCCTGCATGCGGATCTGATGATACCCCAACCGCAAATCCAACTTCGTGAAATACTAAGCTCCTTGCAGTTCATCGAAAAGCTCGTTAATGACCGGGATAGAAAACTTGTCTTTCACTGTAACCCCAATGAGCGCCCTATAATTTATGCAGAATCTCCAAGTTCCATCCTTTTTTTCACCAATAGGACCGAAGAAGAGAATGGGCTCGTGTTGTGTCGAATGGTCCCTTCCCGCAACATATCTCAGACGCATCTCTCGATCTCCTCCTTCTGTATGTGAGGATACCTGTAAGGCCAAACACTTGTGGGCTCCGCTCCTTCCTTAATAGTGATCTTGTGATCGCATGCACGCGATAGTGGAAACCCTTTTGGCGTCTCAAAGACTACCTCGAACCTTCCCAAGACCTCCTACAAATTTTTTGGAATCCCTTCTCTCTGCTCCAAGGGTTCTCCTTCTGTCAGGACCCGGGCCATGGGGTAGTCCTGCTCGACCCATTTCTCAAGAGACAAGATAGTTGCTTCCTTCACAAATGGCCCGTATTGCTTTGCAGCTTGTGCTTCTTCCAACCATTTCTGAATTCCATGGTCATGTTCTCCCAGTGGTTCGTAACTAGCTTCAACTGTCTCAACCACTGCACCCACAATACTATATCTGGCCCTCAAATCAGTAGTATACACAAGTCCAAATGACACATGAATCCATGTATCGTAAGTGGCACCTTTCTCACGGCCCCTGTGCACTGCAGAAGATTCTTCTTTGCCACAAGCACCTTGAACACTTTATCCTTTGTCGGTGTGATAGCTAGTTTCTTGGCTACCTCGGTGTTGAGGAAGTTGCGGGTACTCCCACTGTCAACCAGTATCGAAACATTCTTGTCTGACACTCTTCCCGCCATCCGCATCGTGGAGGGTTGTCCTCTCCCTTCTAAGGCATGAAGGGAGATTTCAATATCATCCAATTCGAGAACCTCCCTGTCATCGGATAAGTTGTCCTAGTCCCCCTGGCCACTGACCCTTCCTCCTCTTGTTGCATGTATACCTGAACTACCTTACACTTCTGTGTTCGAAGACAAATTTCTCGTCGCAAGTATAGCACAACCCCTTGGTCCACTGATCCTGCATTTCTTGTCACGACAATCGCTTAATTGTTGTTTCTTTCCTTATGGATGGACTGTTAGTTCCTTTGGACGTACCATGTTCTCCTTCCTTATTGTTCCCTCGGTAAGCCACTGCCACCTTGCGTCTCCCAAGTTTTTACTCCTGCAATTCGGTCATTCTGATGGCATGAGTTATGTTCCTGTGTTGGAATGCCTATATCTCATCACTGATTTTCTCCTTGATTCCGACCATGAAACACCCCAGAAGCGCCTTCTCTGACCACTGAATCCAGTTAGCTAATCTTTTAAACTCCTTTCTATACTTGTTTACTATCTATGTATGTCTCAGCTTCGTCAGCATCATATTGAAATCCTCATACTCAGTCGGTCCAAATCTCGCATTGAGCCCATAGCAGAATTCCACCCATGTGGGGTAGGGTTGTTGCATCCTCCCCCAGCTAAGTCGTTGATAGGTATCCCCTTCCAAATGAAAAGAAGCGATGTGTACCCACTGGTGTTTGGGAAGCTCCTGGTAATCAAAAAACATCTCGGCCCTCACGATTCATTCCAACGAGTCTTTGTTTTTGTACTTAGGAAATTTCATCCTCGTCAGCCGAGGTTGCAATGGGAAGTGATGTTGTGATGCTCGCGCCTCCGGATAATCTAAAAGCTGTCCCAATCCTTGATTCCATATTCCCTCATTCTCCCCTAGCCTCCCTATGCCTTGCATGATGGGCCCCCGGCCCTAGGGGTCCTCCGGTAGAGCCTCTCCTTCCTATTTGTGTGGGGTTCGTGCATCCCCACGTCCTCCCATGTCAGTTTCATTGCTTCCTTCTTCCCCACAACCCACATGAGGTTGTCGCCATTGCTGGCCGCCAGCTCTTCATGTATTCGCCTCCCTTTGACTCCTTTCCTCCTCCCTCCAAGCCTCATGCGACTACCGTTGCTGGTGAAAGTCCCTTGGATCTCTGGTGAAGTCGTCGGGTCCCCCAGAGCACTCGCCTGGCCCCCAGGTGCCCCGCAGCCGCTGCCCCATGTGCTCGCTGGCCTGGAGCGACGGCCCCTTTAGCTCCGCTAGACACATCAATCCCTCCATCGACTGCATTCAACGGATCTCCTTCCGCGATCCTCCAATCGACCAAGGGTTCTCCAGCGCCACTGAGATCGACGACGCCTTCCGCTGCCACCCCCTTGCCGCGACCGGACGCTCTCTCCATGTGACTTAGTCGTTCCTCCAGTGATTTCATCGCCTTCAGGTCCGCAGCGCGCGAGCGCTCTTCCCCGTCGCTAATCCTCTGCGCCAGGTCCTGTTTTAACGCTTCCACATGATCGTGTAATCCTTGTTGCCCTTCCTCCAGTGTCGTTAGTCGAGTTCCATGGGTCGCCATTGTTGGAGCGTCGAACCTCTGATACTAAATTGTAGAACTACTCATATTCTACGATGCTGATTTTCGATGTCTGGGGGTGCAGCGCGCAAGCGCTCTTCCCCGTCGCTAATTCTCTGTGTCGGGTTCTGTTTCAACGCTTCCACAAGATCGTGTAATCCCTGCTACCCTTCCTCCAGTGTCGTTAGTCGAAATGGTAGAACTACTCCTATTATACGGTGCTAAGAGAATATTGGACTGATTTTCGATGCCTAGGGGTGCAGCCGCAATCCCCGCCCTCTCAAATACCCAACCTCACGAACATGTTGGGCCCTCGACCGAAACTGTTTAGGAGGAAGGAGAGACTGAACTGGTTGGTTCAGTCTCCTTGGCCTTTGGTCCATTCAGATAATAAACCACTCCGAACCGGCCCCAAGTCATATCAGTGACCTTCCAGATTTAATATTGTTTGCATATCAAACATAAATACAGTCGCCATAACAAGGTATCTCACTTTCATAGGCAAAGGTTAGTATCAAATTTGACCGGAGCAATTGCTATACTGAGCAATCTTCTACAAGACAACATAATTTTCAATGGCAGTAAATGGACAGAGTATTTTTGGTAGATGTAAGAACTAAGGCAGCATTTCTTGTACATTTATTTCCCAATTTTGACTATTTGATTTGGGATAGTAAACTCACCTAATTGTTCAAAGTAGAAACCATTTTCTAGGATATTTGTCCCTCAACGACATGCTAGTTACAAAAAAAAAGACCAACAACATATGTTAATAGGGTTACAAAAAAAATTAAGAGCTTAAAATTTACCTTTTCTTCACTAGAAGCACGTCCAGAATTTGCTCCACCTCCCAATCTACTTATTAAATCCTTTGTGTGGTCAATATCCTTCTGTTGCTTCTCCCATGCTGCATATTGTGTCTCTATCCATGTTGCTTTTGATATCAAATACTCGGAATAGTTCCCCACAAAAGTCCTGGATACTCCCATATCTGTTTCCACGATCTTTGTGCATAGTTGATCAAGGAACGCTCTGTCATGGGATATGATAACCATTGGAACGTCTTGCTTATTTAAATAACTTTCCAACCACTCGATGGTGTCAAGATCAAGGTGATTAGTTGGCTCATCAAGAAGTAGAAGATCAGGTTCCTATGATATTAATGGTATAAGTCAGCTCCATAGAATATTGAATTGAAAAGAAGACAGAAGAGTTGACAGATAGAATCATTCATGTACAAGCTTCATGGAAATATGACCTCTAGTTCCATAGTATGCATAAATCCTTAAAAAGCTAAAAATTCTTTTTGTAGTTTGAGCCCGCTTACCTTATATTGAAATAAATAGTGATCCACAACCCCAACAGCACCCCAATCATTATCAAAACACTTTCTTTTGTAATTCTTTAGTTTTCATTTACTGCACACAATAGTAACATCTCGATAGCAGAAATGAAAGAAAAGATTCTTTTTCCTCAAATGCATTAATTGCACACATAGAAAAAAGGAAAATAAAGATGAAGCAGCCAACAAATGTCATATTAATTTTGAAGCCATATTTAATATATTACTGAACTGGTCACAGAAGTTCCTAATTATAAATTTTACAGTTACGATGACTCCGTAACAACATTTTGTATAGTTTACAGCTTCATTGAAATTGAGCCTTTATTTCAAAAAATTATTGCCACCCAGAAACAAATTTTACATTGTTTCACGTCATACTATGAGTAGTATGCAACAAGTATAACTTCCAAAGAATAAAAGAGAAAATAGATATCAATCAAAGCAAAATAGTCAAGGAATGAGATTTTAAAAACAGCACTGGGTGTTGACGTTAGGTTTATAACAAAGCATAAAACTTTCAAAGACCTTGTTGTTGAAACCGAGAACCGGCTTCTGTGCAGTTCGGATCTTTGGGAAAGGGGTGACCTCACACTTACTTCTCCCCGCTAGCTCAGACGACCAGAAACTTAAAACCAGAAACGGAGCCAAAGCTCCAGCACGGAGGTCCGAACACACATCCAGAAGATCTTAGAGCGCTTCCTCTTCTTAGTCAAGTGCTGAGCTAAGGATACCTCAAAAAGCGCTAGAAGATCAGAGAATAAGTAAGCATGCCTTCTGAGGTACCCCATTGGGTCTATTTATAATTTTATAAAACCTGGCCTGCAAATATCTTAACTCCGCTGTTCTGAATGGTTATACACAGCCAAAAGTGGTCTGCCAACAGCCAAACTCCGCTGTTTTTGAAGGTTATTTGCAGCCCTGCAAAAGCATCCAGTTAATCTTACCTCTGGACCTTACTGGGCGAGTGGCCCATGAAGGCGTCACTCGCCTAAAGGGGAGAGTGCTGGGTAAGCCAGGCACTTGCCTCCACGGCACCCCAGTTGGGGGCGAATGCAGGATTTAAAGTCCACTCGCCTAGTATTGGCGAGACTTCACGCTTTCTTCGGTCGAATGCCACCCTGCCTGCTATGGGCGAGACCCCTTTTGCCCTCCTTGGGCGAGTGCTATTCTGGAAGGGTCTCGCTCGCCTTCTTGGTCCAAGAACAGAAGGCGCCGACAGAACCAGCCTCACTCAACGCCAAGAGTAGAAGGCGTCGGCAGGGCGGGCCTCACTCAGCGCCAAGAGCAGCAGACGTCGACAGGGCGCGCCTCACTCAACGCCAAGAGCAGAAGGCGTCGACAGGGCGAGCCTCACTCAACGCCAAGAGCAGAAGGCGTCGACAGGGCGCGCCTCACTCAACGCCAAGGAACTGGCTTGCGCGGCTTGCTCAGCGAACACTGCATTGCACGTTGTTGGGCAAGTGGTTCTTGAAAACCTCCACTCGCCTGTGGCGGCGAGTGCTCGATGGGGCTGGCACTCGCCGCCTCCCTATGGCCCCGGGAGAGTGCGGGCTTGACCTACCCCACTCGCCTGCCATTGTCGAGAACCATGGGCGAGTGCGAGCTTACTTGCTCTACTCGCCCCATACCTGTTCCACCCCTCCTAGGCGAGTCGGCGAGGCTGCAGAGCCCTCGCCTCCCTTTCAACTAACTTGGGACTTGGACTGCGTCAAAATGGCTGGACCGACTCCTGCTGACCCCACTCCCCGGATACGGGGTTGTACACAATCCCCGATATTTGTGTGGTTGCCCCAAACTCGGAAAGAAACATCCAACCCCAAGAGATCGGTGAGTGGGTTAGCGAGACGAAGGGAATCTTTTGGTGGTATCCACAAGCGGCTATATATATATATGCCCGCCTGCTTGGGTGACCTTTGTCATTCCCCCTACTCTGATTTTACCGAGATGCCTCTTTCCAAGGAATTTCAAGAGAGGCTCAACCGCGCCCGGGAGCTAAACGCTACTCGCGTTGCCGAGCTGAGCCCTTGGCTCTCCAATCCCTCATCGTGCGAGTCACCAAAACATAAACCCGCCAAAAAGGGAAAATCCGCCCCCAAAGTTGCCAATTCCGTCTATCGCGATCCGGCCTCCACCCCAGATCAGGGACTCGCTTCTTCCTCCAAACCGACCGCTGAACCAAAAGGGAAAGAGATCGTTGACCTTTCTGCCGACCACGACGCAAATCAGGATGATGTGGAAACTCCTGCACCGCGAGTCGATCCTCCTCGGAATGACTTGCGCCTCCAAATACCTCTTGAAGACCGCGCGAGTCGTCCGGCCCCTACCTTTGGGACCAATGGCCTGGACTCTCTAAGGCTGAAGTCGCCGGCTCGAGAACCTGCTCGGCAACCCACCCCTGATCCTGCACTCGCGGGGGGAGGTGTCGGGGACATCCCTGTCCCGAGCTTCGAGCTAATCATCTCCCCAAAATCTCAGCTTCCAGGTCGCGGCAAGACCATTCTGCCTCTTCTCACTTGCCCTTTCCATGGGCAGCCAAGCTCTTCTTGGCAGCCCTACCTCTACGGGACAATCTCGCAAGGTTAGTCTGAAGCACTCGTTGTTTTTACAACCCCAAGCTTCTCATCTGAACTTATTATCCTCGCAGACCTTCCTGACCAATCTGCAGCCGAAGAATCTTCTGAGCCGACGCGCCACTCGCAACCTCCTTCCCCCAACACGATGGAAGATTTTATGGACGCCTCGCTGGAACCTGCTAAGCTGAGGAGGCGAACAGTGGGAGTCCTTAAGAAGTACAGACTCATTCTGCGCGGGATCCAAGAGGAGAATGCACTCGGCGAACAGAGGCTGGAAGCGCTAGAGCAGGATTATGTGTTGCTGGCGGACGAGGTGAAGCGTAGCTTGACGAGTGGGATGACTTCTCTCAGCCCACTCATGGATCGAATCAACGAGAACATGCGGTTCATCCACCAGGATCTACAGCTGATCTGCGAGTTCAATAACCAGCGCCGACCTCCGAGGATGGGGGCACGAGGCCGGGGTAGATGGAAATGGCTCCCTAGCTGAGCCTGCGGGCACTCGCCCCCCCTCCCCCAGACACCCATCTCGCGATAACAATAATTTCTCCTCTGTTGTATTCTTTGAACATTTAAAATGGCTGTGTAATCACTTAACTATTTTTAGAACTAATTTCCAATGCTTGTTACTTGCGAATCACGTAATGCTATGGACTCGGTCGCATTAGGGTAGAACAGGTCGCAGGGTTCGGTGAGTCGGAATCCGCAAGCTGTGCTGGAGCAGTCGGCTCGGCATGTTTAATTTGCTTTCTATAAATAGGCCCCCTTACCTGCCCTTAGTGTATCACATTTATTGCCGGCATATATCCCCCCCTATTGTTCTTCTCGCCACTTGCACTCGCGCCGAGATCTACAGAAATGGGCAAGACGCGACCAGACGCCGACGGGAGGTCAAAGTGTGCCAAACAATTTGCTAAGGACTCCTTTTTTGATGGAAACATTACAGAGAAAGAGTATCTGATCTTTGTGGCTGACCATATTCCCTCAGGTTTCTCCGCGCGCCGACCCGGGGAGGGCGAGGCGATAAACACATTTTTTGAGGCCGAGCTCGCCTTCCCCATCTCGCAATTCAAGGTGGGGTTGCGCCTCCCGCTCTGGCCGGAGATCCGCCAGATGCTAAAGTACTATGGGGCAATCCCCGGGCAGCTGAACCCGAATGCGATTGCCATGATGGTGGCATTCGCATGCTTCCTCTGGCGAGAACGAATCGAGTTCAACCTCACCGTCTTCTGGAAGCTGTTCGTGTAACGCGCCACCAACGATGGGGTCGCTTTTCTCGCCAGCTCGCAATTCAAAGTTCGCGAGACGGCTAAAAAGAACCACAACTGGTTCTCGAGGTTCGTCTTCATCAAGGGCGACCTCGGCAACATACCCTTCTCACCTCGGCAGCGGAGCGAGGTGTACCGGCCACCGACCGTGACGGGCGACGACGCCGAGCTCCACAAGTTCTTCCTCAACACGGACTTTGAGGTCTCCTACCTCCGACGGGGCCTCGACTCGCTCCCTCTGGGTCATCCCGGCGAAGGTATAGTTCTTTTCCCTCTCTTTAATGGGCTCGCCCAAAAATCGATCTTTCTGATGATTAAGTTATTTTCTGCAGGGGAGCGACTGATTCCCAAGCATCCGCCCTTCGCGGACTCGAGACTTTACCCTGACCCACTCGCGCGCGAGAGGGCAGCAGTGGCAGCCTGCCGGAGGGAGTCAGAATCGACCAGACCTCCCTCTGGCAAGAAGCGACCCGACCTCGCGAGCTCCAGCTCGCCTCGCCGCACACTGTCGTCGAAGAAACTAAAGAGGGCGGTGGTGGTCTCCAGGGGGAAGCAGATCGTCCTCGACTAGCAGGAGAAAGAGCAAGGCAACGACGACCCTCCTGCTTCCCCAGTTGCCGAGGAGTTCACGGTCCGCGAACCGGGCCTGCCGAAGGACCATCGGCTGGTCTCGGTGGGAAGGCAAAGGACAAACTCGGCAAGCCGATGGTCCAGTGGGATAAACGGGCCCATGGAGTCTCCATCTCATCCCTCCTCCCCTCCTGGTCTGAGCGTCACCCTCCCAGCGGGCACGCTTACGCCCTCGGCTTCGGGCTATATGGTCGCGAGGACGTCGTGGCCTATAATGATATGACCCTCCAGCGGATCGGCCATGAATGCTTGCGAGCCCAAATGCAGGCCATGGAGCTTGCGCACATGTCGGTCCGCCGCGGATTCAACCTCAGCCACAAATTGGCGAGTGTCGAGCAGGACCGGGATATCGTCAAAGATGAGGCCGCCGACTTGGCGAGGCAACTGAGCATCGCCGAGAACATCATTAGCAAGGGCGTTGGAGGGGTGGTGAGGCTAGTTAACCTCTTCCTATTTTACTTTGCTTTCATAGTTTCCTTTCTTACCTCCTTTTCACCTCGCAGGATGCCGAAACAACGGACCGATTGCTCACTCGCGCTGCCGAGCTGGAGGAGAGAAATAAAAAGCTGGAGGAGCAGAATAAGTCGCTCCAGGGCGAGCTCGCCCGCCTGATGGATGTCATCCTCCCTCCCTCTGGCGGCGAGCCGGGAGTCCAAGTCCAAAGGTCAAAGACATTCAGCGAGGCGGAGGTCAACGAAATGTTGCGGGTCAACTCCATCAAAACTGATGATCGCACCCTGCAGGTCATGCGAGATCTACAGGTGCTGACGGCGGACTGCGAGGAGGTGACCGCAAAGGACCTGGTGTCGGAGCTGTTTCTCCCCGTCCCCACTCTTGGCGAGAAGGAGGACGGCTTCAACTCGCTCTTCAAAGATGTCTCAGGCTTTGAGGATGAGCCTTCTGGGGGAGAGGACGAGAGTTGACTATCTTTATTATATTTTTTTGTTGTAATGCTTCTCCCCTCCTTAACTTTGTGACCTCGCCGTGAGGCGAGTCCTTTTTGTAATAGGAAAGATATCAATGAAAATTTTACTTAGACAATTTTTCCGTTCTGTGTTTATTTTTTGCATTGCACTCGCACGTGCGTGTCACCCCCTTGCTGTACGACCTCGCTAGAATAGAACTCGTCGTGCGTGCCCAACCGGATTGATTTTAGACTATGTACCTGTTCGCAAACCTCGGGATCCCGCCACCCAATAGAAGTAGGAGTTGGACCAATCGCCGAGTTGGACCCGCGACCTCCTGGCTCGCCCGATAGATCCCTTTCCCTTTAGAAGGTTATTCAAGACCTAATTTTCGCAAGTAAAAACCTGATGGGGTGGGATTCAATTGTTGAGAACATCCCCGGCTCGCCTTCCTTTGTATTTGCCGAGATCTCGGCTCGCCCTCGTTGGCATCGCTTTGCTGAGTTATTGTCTCCCCTTAGTAGTTGCCGAGATCTCGGCACGCCACTACCTTTTTGTCTGGAGATTGTTGTATCTGGCCTTTTGTTTCCCTTGTGATTTTTGACCTCGGTCTCTGCCCCAAGTTCACCTTCGAATGCCTCATGTTGACTAGCAAGAGCAACCCGGGACTAGGTTCCAGAGTATCAACGACGTCCACCAAGGACCCCTGCCCTGTCAGCTAGGTGAGAGCCTGACAACGGGAGAAGCTCGAGACTTAGCTCCAGGGCAACATCAACGTCCATTGAGGACCATTGCCCTGCCAGCTAGGTGAGAGCCTGAGAGCGGAAGAAGCCCGAGACTTAGCTATGGGGCAACATCAACGTCCACCGAGGACCACTGCCCTGTTAGCTAGATGAGAGTCTAATAGCGAGAGAAGCCCGAGACTTAAGCAGACTCTCTCGAGTGACATCCAGCCCTGCCAGCTAGTGAGAGCCTGGCATCGGGATCTTCTCGGGGTCTGGGGTAGACTCCCTCAAGTGACATTCAGCCCTGTCAGCTAGTGGGAGCCTGCCAGCGGGATCTTCTCGGGGTCTGGGGCAGACTCTCCCGAGTAACATTCAGCCATGTCAGCTAGTGGGAGTCTGGCAGCGGGATCTTCTCGGGGTCTGGGTAGACTCCCTCGAGTGACATCCAGCCCTGTCAGCTAGTGGGAGTATGGCAGCGGGATCTTCTCGGGGTCTGGGGTAGACTCTCTCGAATGACATCTAACACTGTCAGCTAGTGGGAGCCTGGCAGCGGGATCTTCTCGGGGTCTGGGTAGACTCTCGAGTGACATCCAGTCATGCCAGCTAGTGGGAGCCTGCCAGTGGGATCTTCTCGGGGTCTGGGTAGACTCTCTCGAGTGACATCCAGCCCTACCAGCTAGTTGGAGCCTGGCAGCGGGATCTTCTCGGGGTTTGGGGCAGACTCTCCCGAGTGACATTCAGCCCTACCAGCTAGTGGGAGCCTAGCAGCGGGATCTTCACCGGGTCTGGGTAGACTCTCTCGAGTGACATCCAGCCCTGGCAACGGGATCTTCTCGGGGTCTGGGTAGACACTCTCGAGTGACATCTAGCTCTGCCAGCTAGTGAGAGTCTGGCAGCGGGATCTTCTTGGGGTTTATTGAACATCATCTGTCACAAACTATTGCAAAAAGATTTGAAAGGCCGCGATATCTTATATTTACAAAGGAGGATGTTACATACGTTGTTCATGGATAGAAACGTTTCAAGTCATCACCGCTCCAGGTGTGACTGAGGGTCTCGCCCTCCACATTCTGAAGGCGATACCCCTCTGACCTCAATACCTCTTTGACAATGTATGGACCTTCCCACTTTGTGTTGAGCTTCCCCACGGCTGCTGATCTTCCCGCGGCATCTACCTTCTTGAGGACCAGGCCCCCTTCCGTGAACTGCTTGACCCAGACATGTGTGTCAAAATACTTGGTCATCCGCCGCTTAATTTCTTCCTGCCTAACAACGGCCCCATCTCGGAGTTCCTCTGCTAGATCCAAGGAGAGTCGCAGTTCGTCCTCGTTCTCGGCTCTCCATTTCTCTCTTCCTTCTTCCGCCTCGACTATTCGAAGTGTCCGGACCTCGAATTCGATTGGGAGCATGGCCTCACAGCCGTGGGAGAGCTTGAATGGGGTCTCTCCAGTGGCCGTATTGGGAGTAGTTCTAAGGGCCCACAGGACCGAAGGGAACTGCTCCACCCAGCTCCCCTTCAAGTTCTCAACCCTCTTTTTCAGCAAGTTCATAATGATCTTATTTGTCACCTCCACCTGTCTGTTGCTCCTGGGGTGATAGACCGACGTGAACCTGAGATCAATCCCAAGCTGTCCACAGAAACTGATAAACTCGGCGCTGGCGAACTGCGGCCCATTGTTCGTGACAATGGCCTGAGGCAACTCGTGCCGGCAGATGATCCCCCCCCCCACACACACAAAATTTCGAACCACCTGGGAGGTCACCTTGACCAACGCCTTCACCTCCAACCACTTAGAAAAATAATTTATCATCACCAATAAGAACCTCCTCTACCCACTGGCCTGAGGGAAGGGTCCTACCAGGTGCATTCCCCAAATGGCGAAGGACCAGGGCGCCGTGATGCTCCTTAATCTTTGAGCTGGTAGTAGCTGGAGCGGGGCGAACAGTTGGCACTTCTGGCATTTCTTTGCAAACTCGGCGGCATCCCGACCCAGGGTTGGCCAGAAGTACCCTTGCCTCACTATCCTCCCTTCCAAGATCCTGCTCCCCGAGTGACTCCCACATTCCCAGGCATGAACTTCTTCCAAGATCCTCTGCACCTCCCCCACGGCCACACAACGTGCTAGGAGTCCTGAGAGGGTCTTGCGGTACAACTTCCTGTCGCACATAAGATAATATGCCGACTTGTGCTTGAAACGCTTCTTGTCCAGGCCTTCCGGGAACTCACCTGTGGACAAGAAGGCGGCGAAGGGGTCTATCCATGAAGGGCGTTGGCATATCTCCATCATCTCTCCTTCTTCAATAAAGGGGCGGAAAAGGTCGGTGATGGTTCCTCCATGCTTGGCCAATTGATCAACCTGCTTGTTCTCCTCCCGCGGCACGTGTAGAATGGAGAATGTTTGGAACATGTCGATAACTCCCTTTACCTTAGCTAGGTACAATTGGAGAGTAAGCTCCCTTGCCTCAAACTCCCCGTTGATCTGAGAGGTCACCACAATGGAATCCGTGAGCACTTCCACATTATTCGCCCCCAACTCCCTTGCCAGACGAAGCCCCTCTATTACCGCCTCATACTACGCCTGATTGTTGGTAATGGGGAAGTGAACGACCACCATCTACTCGATCTTTGTTCCCTGGGGGCTCTCTAGGATCACGTCTACCCCCAAGGAATGCCTTCCTGAGGCGCCATCTACCATCACCTTCCAAGGAACTGGGCGAGTGAGCTCCGCCTCCGCCACCTCGACCACATAATCAGCCAGGAAGTCGGTCATCGCTTGAGCCTTGATCGAGAGGCGGGGGACAAAAGATATATCAAATTAACTTAGCTTCACCGACCACTTCGCAAACCTTCCCGAATGCTCCACCCCTTCAAAGATGTTGCGGAAGGGATGGTTAGTCACCACTCGGATGGAGTGTGTCTGGAAGTAAGGTCGGAGCCTCCGAGCCGAGATAACAAGGGCAAAAGCGAACTTATCTAAAATCGGGTATCGGAGCTCCACCTTCCTCAAGACCCTGCTCACGTAATAGATGGGTAGTTGTTTCTTCCCCTCTTCCAGGGCTAGGACATAGCTCAAGGCCTCGGCCCCGACCCCAAGGTACAGGGATAGATCTTCCCCCTCCTTCGGTCCCTGGAGCAGCGGAGCCTGGGTCAGCTGCCTCTTCAAGGCTTGGAACGCTTCCTCGCATTCCTTAAACCATTCGAATTTCTAATTTCCTCTCAGCGATTTGAAGAAAGGGGAGCACTTCTCTCATGTCCGAGAGAGGAACTTGCTCAACCCCGTCAACTTCCCCGTCAGCCGCTGGACCTCTTTACCATTCCGTGGTGACCCCAACTCCACGATCGCCCTCACCTTGTCAGGATCGGGTTCCACACCCGCGGGAGTAAGAAGATGTCCTAGGAATTTTCCTCTGCTGTCCTCGAAGACACACTTCAAGGGGTTCAGCTTCATCTTATACTTTCGCAGGGTACTGAAAGTCTCCTGCAGGTACCGGAGGTGAGAGTCCACATCCCGACTCTTGATCATGAGGTCATCCAAGTACACCTCCAAATTTCTCTCTCTTTGCTCTCGGAAGAGCCGATCCATCAACTTTTGGTATGTTGCCCCTGCATTTTTAGCTCAAAGGGCATCATCTTATAGCAGTAGCCCCCGTCCCCGATGATGAAGGATACATCTTTTATATCGAGCAGGAGCATCCTGATCTGATGATAACCTGAAAAAACATCTAAAAAACTAATTACAAAAAAACCGACGGCTGAGTCAACCAGAGCGTCGATCCGAGGCAAGGGGTAATAATTTTAGGACATGATTTATTCGAAAGAGAGAAGTCTACATACATCCTCTAGCGGCCGTCTATTTTTTTAACCATTACAACATTAGAGACCCAGCCTGGATACTGGATCTCGGATACAAACTCCGCCTTGAGGAGCTTACCCACCTCCTCTCTGATGGGCTCAGCCAGCTTGTCCGCGGTAGACCTCTTCTTTTGTCGGATGGGGCGAGCCTCGGGATCCAGGTTGAGACGGTGGCAGGCGACGTCCGCATCGATCCCCGGCATGCCCGCCGCGCTCCATGCGAAGACATCCACGTTCTTCTGGATGCACTCCAGCATCCTCCCGGGGTCCTCTGGACTCAGCCACCCGTTGATCCGCACCTTCTCCACCCTGCCTTCCCGGGCGAGAACCTTCATCACCTCTTTCGCTGCCTTAAGCCGGGACTGCTCCTCCCACTCGCCAGCAACCCTCTCGCCTGGGACTGGAGCCTCCTCCTCCTCGGCTTCCTCCACGGACATCACATCGGCCTGCTCCTCCTTGACCTCCTCCGCCACCTCCACACGGGTGCGGACTTCATCCTCCTCGACCTCCATCTTCTCTGCTCCCCCTCCAGCCTCCTGCTTGGATACTTCCTCCATCCTCCTCTCCAACTCCTCAGCTCCCTCCTGTCAGGAGATGGTGTTAACCGCCGTGACATAGCTTTCCCTTGCCACCTTGGGGTCTCCGCGTACCTGGACTTGAATGCCTTCAGCATTGAAATTCAGACACTGATGGAAGAGGGTACGCAGCGGAAGGCGCTGATGAGGGGCCATCCGAAAATCGCGTTGTAACTGCTAGGAGCGTCCACAATGACAAACCTGCAGTTTCTGGACTGCCCTCCTAGAGTGACATGGAGTCCCACTCCTCCCACCTCCTTCCTGTCCCCGGAAAATAAAAACAGAGGCTCATCCGAGGCCAACACCCTCCTGACCTCCACCTTCATCGCGTCGAACGCGTTTTTGAAGACGACGTTGACCGAGCTCTCGTTATCAATGAGGATCCGAGAGACGGTAAAATTTTTGACCGCGGCCTGGATCACCAGCGCGTCGTAAAATGGATCCTCATGATCCGGCATGTCCTTCCTTGCGAAGGTAACCTTCTCATCTGGGGGTGGAGTTAGAGACGTTGAACCAACGCTCCGACTATACATGGTATGGAGGCTCGCCTTGCGGGCGGCCTCAACTCCCCCCCCTCCCGGTGGATCACCCTGATCCCTCCTCAACCCCCCACATCGGCCATATCCTCGCACCTGTCCTCCCCTCCGGGCAGGACCTCTTCAATCTGCACCTCCCGACGAGGTTGTTGTTGTTGCTGCTGTTGCTCCTTAGTTCCCCTCAACTCCAGGAACTCCGGGCACGTGGCCTAGTGTGGCCCTCCTCTTGATGGAAATCGCAGTAGGGCAGCTCCACCCTGTCTTCCTGCCTTCTCCTCTAACCTATACTCCTCCTCCCCCGGGCCATCACCATAGCTTGATGTTGATCGGGGAGAGGAGGCCTCTGACCCTGCCTCCAGCCTAGAGGGTTGAACTGACCCTGCCCTCCTTGGCGGTTGTCCCCTCCGTGGAAACCTCGCCTCTGGCCTTGGTCGTGTCACTCCTGCTGCCTCCAGCCTACCTGATTGTTCGGCTTCTGGCGGCCCCACCTTGGCTGTTGCTGCTATTGCCGCTCCCTCTGCCTGGGCTCGGCCCTCCACCCCTCCTGGCCCCTGCCACCCCCTGGCTCCTTCTCCTCCTTTGTGGCCCACTTGGCCAACTTCCTGGCGAAATCTGGGTTCGACGCCTCCCCGTCAACCTTCCTCGCTGCCCTCTCCATCAACTCCTCAAAGGAGAGAAGAGGGACCCTCTTCAGCTCCATTCTGAAGAACCACTGCTGCAACCCCAAGGTGAAGGCCACCATGAGGGTGTGCCCTGACATCTCCTGCACTTGGAGGACCTCCTCCTGGAACCGGTCCACATAGCTCCCCAAATTCTCGTTCACCCCCTGCTTGATGAGGAACATGGACTCGAACTCCTTCCTCTTCTTGGAAGTGGGGAACCTCAGCATGAACCCCTGACGCAGGTCCTTGAAGCAGTAGATGGAGTTGGTCGGAAGCTGATGGAACCAATCTCTCACCTTCTCCTTGAGGGTGATGGCAAAGAGTCTGCACTTGAACGCATCTGACATCTGTCGGATCGAAACCACATCCTCGAACCATTGGATGTGTTGAACCGGGTCGTCCTTTCCGGTGTAGTAGGACATCTCCGACTCACGAAACCCCTCTGGAATTGGGGAGGATGAGACCAACTCACTGAAGGGGCTGTCATCCCCTGCTAGGCGAGCCGGGCGATCTTGCGCCTCCGCCTCGCTGATTCGGCCTGCACTTGTCGAGCCAGGGAACAAAGCTTGCCCCGGCAGATCCCGCTCGTCGCCTTCCTCTGCTACCTCCTTCCCAGGTCGCCTTACAGGAGCGTTCTCGCCCAAGCTTAGAGTTATCGCGGGTGTTAGGATCATCCTCTATTGTACATGTATATATTCCATTATTCATAGTGAATATACACAAAATCATTAAATCCTATCATGGTATTAGAGCGTTAGGCTTCCGATTTCACGTGCTCCCCTTCTCCTCAGACTCCTCTGTAACACAACCATTGCTTTCTCCCGACGTCAGATCCGAGTCCGACGCCAGATCCGTCGCTTGCTTCTCCCCATTTCTGCTCGTCGTCCGCTTCTCCTTTCACAAGGTTTTCTTCTTCAAAGCTCGTCGTTGGCCTTCTTCGCAGTTGTTCTCTCAATCACGCAATTCTTTCCCTCGACGAAGCGCTCTGAGTCCATTTCTGCTCTCACTCAACGGGCTTACCTTCTCCCGAAGCCCGATCTGTCGATGCCGACGCCGGATCCTGCGGCTCTCTCTAATCTCGTTCTCCTCGACGGAACATGTTACCTAATACATCCCGACGCCAGCCCATCCCCTCTACATGCTGCTCTCCGCTGTAGTCTGAAGCCAGCCCATCTCCGCTGCAGTCCACAACACGCTGCTCTCCGTTGCCTATTGCAGTTCGTTCGATTTCACCAATTCCGCTGATTTCTGCTTTTCAGCAGATCAACTGTGATCCTGATATCTCGTGCACAACATCGAATCGCTCGATCCTTGCATTGCTCCCGATCTCGTGTCTTCTACAGCGTCTCTCTCACTTTTCTGTCGGCCTTTGGATGCTCCTGCTGCTATTCAGATCTGATTCAGCCGATCCGCGACTTTGACACTCCACAACCTTCTTCTTCGCTGATTCCGCAGCACCGACCTCCTCGGTTGATTAACTCGATGACATTCGGTATTCGTCCTCATTCGGCACCTTCTGCAGCTCAGTACGGTGCATTGTGTCGCACGTCTGTCCGTTGCAACTACTATTAGTGTCTTGGTCATGTAAAATCTGAATGTCGCAAGCTTCAAAGGGCTCAACAGTCTGGTCAACAACGAGCTCCTGGTGCACCTTCCGCTAACTTTTCGGCTCTGGCGCAGTATCTCTTTGTATTTGGCTATTTGCGCTTGCTCAGTTGATTGCCCGACAGTTCTCCCAGTAGGCTTCGCTGTCTTGCTCCTCTGCCTCCGCTCTTACACCGACTATTTTTGACGCCTCTGTCTCTCAGAATCTCAGTCGGCTGCCTCCACTCTTGTAGGTATCTCTCCTTCTGACTGGTTGCTCGACTTTTGATGCAACCCGCAACGCATCTTTATTTTTATTTGTACATGTTTTATTTGTGTAGCGCATGTTGTGGCCCATTTGGTCTTATGTTGTTGTGTTGAGTTGTATCGCGCAAGTTATTAACGTTTTTGTGTATTTTTGTATCGCGTGTGTTGTTCGGGCAAATTTTCATTGGCTCGTTGGGGTGACCGGACAACGAGACCCTGAATGCATAGGTCCGATAATTTAGGTGATAAGTTAGTTTAGGGCAAGCCTTATATTAATTAACTATTCAAATCTGAAATGGTTTTTTAAGATGAGAAATATTTGAGGTCATTGCCCACTCCTTTTATCAAATCTTAAACCCTTTCCAAAGCCCATTCAAGGCCCATATCAAAACCCTAAACATATCCCTTTAAAAACAACCCCTCCCCTGTACAACCCCGTATTCGCAGGTTTTTGGTTTTAAGCTTTTGGAGTGGTTTGAGCTCTTGATGGCCAATTTAGGTCTAGCCCTCGGAATATACTAGTAGGGAGAGGAAAAATCTGTCTCCCCCCAGTGACCCATTTTTTGGGGGAGCGGGTGTGATAGGTTGGCGGGGGCGAGACCGGCCCGGGGCCGGGCTCTCGCCCCGCCTCGCGGGTTGGCGGGGGCGAGACCGGCCCGGGGTCGGGCTCTCGCCCCGCCTCGCGGGTTGGCGGGGGCGAGACCGGCCCGGGGCCGGGCTCTCTCCCCGCCTCGCGGGTTGGCGGGGGCGAGACCGGCCCGGTGCCAGGCTCTCGCCCCGCCTCGAGGCTTGGCGGGGGGGAGACCGGTCTGGGGCCGGGTTCTCCCCCTGCTCGTCTCGGGTGCCCGGGGAGATGAGGGGTTTGGCTCCCCCCATCCTTGACCCCCTTTTGGCCATGCTTTTACCATTGTACCCTCGGGGTGGAATTACCTCTTTACCCTCCGATTTGGCTGTTTTTTATTGGCCCAAAGTCTTTTGGCCCCAGGGGTATTTCTGGCTTTTTGGTCCATGGGGTTGGAAAAACTATAAATAGACCCTTAGGGGTGCCTTGGTGAGGATCACTTCTTCACTCTCTATTCATCCTTCAAGGCACCCTAGCTCAAGCATTGGCTAGGGAGGGGGAGACCTCAAAGGTCTTCCGGGTGTGAGGTGGGACCTCCGCGCTAGAGCCGAGGGTCTGTTTCTAGCTTCTTGATCCTTTGGTCTGTGACGTTCTCCTGAGTGTAGTAGGTGCAAGGTCACCCCTTTCTAGGGACCCCGAACTCCACAGAGGTCATTTTTGGCTTCAACACTTTTGGTGCGGTGAGCGTGGAGAGTGACTAACACAGAAGATCTCGGGAGAGTGTCATGACTGGAGGTCAAGGAGGTAGTGATGATCTCGGCGAGCTCCCCAGCCCAGGACCCTTTATAGGAAGGCAAGAGTTCATGGCCTCCATCCAAGGCATCATGGAGATGCTGCGAAGTATTGCTCCTCAGGGTGGCAGCTCCACCCCAACCCCCTAGGAGCTAGCTCCCCCCCTCTCGACGAGTCGACTCCCAGGGGTCTAGGCGAGATGACCCCAGCGGGGGGAGAAGGAAGTGCACCAGGAAGAAGGCCAGGGAAGGAGAGGATGGGAGATGGGGTCGAGCGAGACCTCACCGGCCAGGAATTGTTCTCCAGCCCGGCGAGTGCCGGCCTTCCAGGAGAGCAGGTCGCGCGAGTGGAGGTGGCGAGACCACCCCTTAGGGGGTCACCCTTCAGCGAGCTGATCATCTCAGCTCCCGTTCCCGAGGGGTTCAGAGAGCCAGACATGGCTTACTACACCGGAAAGGATGACCTCGTCCAGCATCTACAGTGGTTTGAGGATGTCGTCTCCATTAGGCCGATGACGGATGCCTTCAAGTGTCGCCTCTTTGCGATCACGTTGAAGGAGAAGGCGAGGGACTGGTTTCATCAACTCCCTTCGAGGTCGATCTATGGGTTCGAGGACTTGAGTAGGAGCTTTCAGCTCCGCTTCTCCACGTCTAAGAAGAGGAAGAGGAGTCTCGAGTCCATCTTCCTGATAAGGCAGGGGGCCGAGGAGTCGCTGGCGCGTTACGTTGACAAGTTCCAAGAGGAGATCCTGGAGGTCCAGGAGATGTCAGGGTATGCCCTCCAGATGGCATTCACGGTGGGGTTGCGCGGGGGGTTCTTCAAGATGAGCCGGACTCGAAAGGCCCCCCTTTCCTCTAAGGAGCTGATGGAAAGGGCGGCCGAGGATATAGCCATGAAGGCGGTCAACCCGGCATTTGTCAAGAAGTTGACAAAGCTAACAGAGATGGAGTCAAAGGAGCAAGGTGGCTCGAGACATCAGGAAGGAAGAAGGAGAGAGGAGCGGAGAGCTCAGGAGGGTCCAGAACCAGGTTGGAGGCAGCAGGGAGGACCCGTTCAGGGTCCAGGAAGAGGTTACGTCCAAGATGGGGGGAACTTCCATGGGGGCCAAGGGAGGTTCAACTTCCAGAGGCAAGCCCCAAGACAGCTCTTACCCCCGCCGCAGCAAGCCTTGGCGATAGGAGGAGGAAGAGGTAACAGGAGAGAACGCCCAGCCCGCCGAAGGAGGGGAGGAGCGCTACCGTACTGTGACTTCCACCAGGTGGAGGGGCACGCCACAACTACCTGCCCCGAGTTCCTGGAAGTGAGGGGGGTAAGAGGCCCTGCCCAGCCACAGCCGCCAATGCGGGTTGAAGAGGTTCTGCCCAGAGAAGGGGGGATGACGTGTGTGAGGACAGGGTCAATGTCGGACCCCGAGGTGGTATAGCTGTGATCCATGGTGGAGTGGGGATCGAGGCCACTCGGAAGGCGAGCCTTCATGTGATGTACCGACGGAGCGTCGCCTCGACGTCCCAGATCCCGCCCCAGGAGGAGAAGATCACCTTCTCGGTGAAGGACCTGCCGGATCATGAGGATCCGTTTTGCGATGCGCTGGTCATCCAGACGGCCATCGAGGGCTACACCGTCTCCCGAATCTTGGTTGACAACGGAAGCTCCGTCAACGTCGTTTTCAAGAAGGCGTTTGACGAGATGAAGGTAGAGCCAAGGAGGGTGTTGGCCTCGGACGGACCCCTGTTCGGATTTTCAGGGGAGAAGAAGGAGGTAGAGGGTGGAGTAGGACTCCAAGTAAAGTTGGGAGGGACTTCAAGGAACTGCCGGTTAGTCATTGTTGACGCTCCAAGCAGCTACAACGCCATCTTCGGAAGGCCCCTCATCAGCGTCTTCCGTTGCGTGCCTTCTTCTTTCCACCAATGCCTCAAGTTTAGCTCAGGAGGGATCCAGGTCAGAGTCAAGGGAGACTCCAGGATGGCAAGGCAGTGTTACGTCACGGCCGTCAACACTATCTCTTGGTTGACCAGGGCAGAGGAGATGGAGAGGATCATGAAAAGCCAGAGCAAGATGGAGGTCTCCGAGGGGAGGGATGACGGCCATCAGGCCCAGACCCCCTGAGGAAGCCTCGCCCCGGCAGAGTCCTGTATGTTTCTTATGATGTAGTGAGTCCAACCCCCGACCAACTGAGTCGGGGGGGTCATGTAACCCATCTTTTTTCCCCGTTTAAGGATGTTGGATTTGGTAGAGTTCAAGTGACACACCTGGTGCCCCACCCCCAAGAGGATCTCCTCAGCCAGGCTCTCACTAGCTGGTTGGATCGAATGTGCCTCGGGGAGATCAAGCTCCCACCCCCGAGAGGATCTCCTCAGCCAGGCTCCCACTAGCTGGTTGGGTCGAATGTGCCTCGGGGAGATCAAGTTCCCACCCCCGAGAGGATCTCCTCAGCCAGGCTCCCACTAGCTGGTTCGGTCGAATGTGCCTCGGGGAGAGCAAGCCCCACCCCCGAGAAGATCTCCTCAGTCAGGCTCTCACTAGTTGGTTGGGTCGAATGTGCCTCGGGGAGATCAAGTTCCCACCTCCGAGAGGATCTCCTCAGCCAGGCTTTTACTAGCTGGTTGGGTCGAATGTGCCTCGGGGAGATCAAGTTCCCACCACCGAGAGGATCTCCTCAGACAGACTCCCACTAGCTGGTTGGGTCGAATGTGCATCGGGAAGTGCAAGCCCCACCCCCGAGAGGATCTTCTCAGTCAGGCTCTCACTAGTTGGTTGGGTCGAATGTGCCTCACGGAGATCAAGTTCCCACCCAAAAGAGGATCTCCTCAGTCAGGCTCTCACTAGCTGGTTGGGTCGAAGGTGCCTCGGGGAGATCAAGTTCCCACCCCCGAGAGGATCTCCTCAGCCAGGCTCCCACTAGTTAGTTGGGTCGAATGTGCCACGGGGAGAGCAAGGCCGACCCCCGAGAGGATCTCCTCAGCCAGGCTCTCACTAGCTGGTTGGGTCGAATGTGCCTCGGGGAGATCAAGTTCCCACCTCCGAGAGGATCTCCTCAGCCAAGCTCCCACTAGTTGGTTGGGTCGAATGTGCCTCAGGGAGATCAAGTTCCCACCCCCGAGAGGATCTCCTCAGCCAGGCTCCCACTAGCTGGTTGGGTCGAATGTGCCTCAGGGAGATCAAGTTCCCACCCCCGAGAGGATCTCCTCAGTCAGGCTCCCACTAGCTGGTTGGGTCGAATGTGCCTCGGGGAGAGCAAGCCCCACCCCCGAGAGGATCTCCTCAGCCACGCTCCCACTAGCTGGTTGGGTCAAATGTGTCTCGGAGAGATCAAGTTCCCACCCCCGAGAGGATCTCCTCAGCCAGGCTCTCACTAGCTGGTTGGGTCGAATGTGCCTCGGGGAGATCAAGTTCTCACCCCCGAGAGGATCTCTTCAGTCAGACTCCCACTAGCTGGTTGGGTCGAATGTGACTCGGGGGGAGTAAGTTCCTTTGCTCCAATGATGGTACCGCTGTCAGGCTCTCACTAGCTAGCAGGACAGGCGTACCTCTCGTGGAAGCCCAAGTTCCTTTGCTCCGATGATGGTCCCGCTGTCAGGCTCTCACTAGTTGGCAGGGCAGGCGTACCTCTCGTGGAAGCCTAAGTCCCTTTTGCTCTGAGACGGTCCCGCTGTCCAGGCTCTCATTAGCTAGACATGGTTGGTGGTACCTCTCGTAGAGGCCAAGTGTTTTTTACCCGGAGGGGGTCTCGCCACCCAGACTCTCATAGCTGGCATGGCAGGTTGACCCCTCCGGGGGGTGAAGTGCTTTTTACCCGGAGGGGGTCTCGCCACCCAGACTCCCATAGCTGGCATGGCAGGTTCGGAGGGGGTCTCGCCACACAGGCTCCCATCAGCTGGCATGGCAGGTTGACCCCTCCGGGGGGTGAAGTGTTTTTTACCCGGAGGGGGTCTCGCCACCCAGGCTCCCATCAGCTGGCATGGCAGGTTGACCCCTCCGGGGGGTGAAGTGTTTTTTACCCGGAGGGGGTCTCGCCACCCAGGCTCCCATCAGCTGGCATGGCAGGTTGATCCCTCCGGGGGGTGAAGTGTTTTTTACCCGGAGGGGGTCTCGCCAACCAGGCTCCCATCAGCTGGCATGGCAGGTTGACCCCTCCGGGGGGTGAAGTGTTTTTTACCCGGAGGGGGTCTCGCCACCCAGGATCCCATCAGCTGGCATGACAGGTTGACCCCTCCGGGGGGTGAAATGTTTTTTACCCGGAGGGGGTCTCGCCACCCAGGCTCCCATCAGCTGGCATGGCAGGTTGAACCCTCTAGGGGGTGAAGTGTTTTTTACCCGGAGGGGGTCTCGCCACCCAGGCTCCCATAGCTGGCATGACAGGTTGACCCCTCCGGGGGGTGAAGTGTTTTTTACCCAGAGGGGGTCTCGCCACCCAGGCTCCCATAGCTGGCATGGCAGGTTGACCGCGCAAGAAAATTACACTCAGCGAATACGTTGGGTTGGATGTTTCTTTTCGAGCTTGTGTCATTCTCGAAAAGAGCGGGGATTGTGTACAACCTTGTATTCGCAGGTTTTGGTTTTAAGCTTTTGGAATTGTTTGAGCTCTTGGTGGCCAATTTAGGCCTAGCCCTCGGAATATACTAGTAGGGGGAGGAAAAATCTGCCTCCCCCCAGTGGCACCTTTTTTGGGGGAGCGGGTGCGACAGGTTGGCGGGGGCGAGACCGGCCCGGAGCTGTGCTCTCGTCCCGCCCCGCGGGTTGGCGGGGGCGAGACCGGTCCGGGGCGGGGCTAGGTTGGCGGGGGCGAGACCGGCCCGGGGCCGGGCTCTCGCCCCGCCCCGCGGGTTGGCGGGGGCGAGACCGGCCCGGGGCCGGGCTCTCGCCCCGCCCCGCGGGTTGGCGGGGGCGAGACAGGCCCGGGGCCAGGCTCTCGCCCCGCCTCGCGGCTTGGCGGGGGGGAGACCGATCTGGGGTCGGGTTCTCCCTCTGCTCGTCTCGGGTGCCCGGGGAGATGAGGGGTTTGGCTCCCCCCCATCCTTGACCCCCTTTTGGCCATGCTTTTACCATTGTACCCTCGGGGTGAAATTACCTCTTTACTCCCCGGTGTGGCTGTTTTCTATTGGCCCAAAGCCTTTTGGCCCCAGGGGTATTTCTGGTTTTTTGGTCCATGGGGTTGGAAAAACTACAAATAGACCCTTAGGGGTGCCTTGGAGAGGATCACTTCTTCACTCTCTCTTCATCCTTCAAGGCACCCTAGCTCAAGCATTGGCTAGGGAGGGGGAGACCTCAAAGGTCTTCCGGGTGTGAGGTGGGACCTCCGCGCTAGAGCCGGGGGTCTGTTTCTAGCTTCTTGATCCTTTGGTTTGTGACGTTCTCCTGAGTGTAGTAGGTGCGAGGTCACCCCTTTCTAGGGACCCCGAACTCCACAGAGGTCATTTTTGGCTTCAACATCCCCACTAGTCACAGACGGCTGGAATAAGAGATTCAACGAACCGTTTAGGTCTCATTCGATTTCTCACCCAGCGCCGCCTCTGCAAGCCCGACGCCGACCTTCCGTCCTTTTTCCCCGCCCCGTCCAGCTCTGGCGCCGCCTCTGGAGTCCCTTCCAAGGGTCGGCAACAACTCCATCCGTTCTCCCCTTTCCCAACGGCAACCTCCGACAACTCCAGCCGTTCTCCCCTTTCCCGACGGCAACCTCCGACGACTCCTGCACCTTCTAGCGCCTCTCTACATCGACGACACCAGCCCGAGAAACCTCTCCAGCCGCTGACAACCCACCTTGCAGCGTCTTTCGGCTATCCCCGCAAAGCTCCATCAAGCTCCCTCCTTCCAGCGTCGTATTCCTCCATTCCCGAGCTTCCCAGAGAGCCTCCAGCTTGCTGTCTACAACCCGATTTCTCCTCCCTCCAGCCTCTGTTTGGTAGATCCGTGCCCGAACCCGAGCCCTGCTGGTATACCTCGACCTCTCCTAGTTCCATCTTGAAGTTAAATATTGTGCTCAGATTATATAAATGAATGGTTAATTATTATGAGCTTGCCCTAGTTAATTTCATCCATAAACACGTGCATGCCACCAATTATTTTTGTGTCTGTGGAATTTAGTTTCATGACGTTGTATGTTCGTGCGATAGCGTTTACGTTTGTGTGCGACGCTTAGGGTCGTTTATTTCGTTAGAGAATAACCCGCGAATACCCTCGCGCCACAATTATTTTAATAGGTGGCATTTTATTATATTTCAAAACTACACCCCACCCTGGATCACATCACTTTGGAGCCTCTTTTCACAAGACATATGATGCTACCCACCTTTTGTCATGTCAGCCCGTCTCCTCTGCCTTTAGTATCATGGTAGCAGATGGCACCATTCAACCCATCATCAGTCGTGGACTCCTCCATACCAGCTACTTTCATGTTCCTGATATTGCTTATATATCCAAGTTATCCATGAACCTCATATCCGCTAGTCAGTTCACATCTCACGGTTGTCTTATTATCTTTGATGAGTTTACATGTCGTGTGCAGAATCGTCTGAATGGGGCACTCCTTGGAGCTGGTCGTCGTCGTAGCAGGGTGTACGTCTGTGATCACCTCCATCTTCCATCCACTATCTCGTCACCGACAACTTCTACTTTTTCTCTTTCTTCGGTGGGCTTCAGTGGCACCATCGTTTTAGTCATCCTACTGATTCGCGTCTTGCAGTTCTCATTAGTCATGGGCCTCATGGCTTGCTTGGTCACGTTCCTGTTGATCAGTCTCACTCTTGTATGAGTTGTAAGCTTGGTAAACAGCCACAATTCTCATATTTGTCTAGTGAGTCTCGATCTCAGCATCCTTTTGGCCTTGTTCATTCTGATGTATGGGGTCCCGCACCTTTTATATCCAAAGGTGCACATCGGTATTTTGTTATTTTTGTTGATGATTATTCTCGCTATTGTTGGATGTACTTTATACATTCTCGCTCTAAGTTTTTCCAGACTTATGTTACTTTTCTCTGCTATGGTGCGCACACAGTTTTTTACTTTCATACCTATTTTTTTGTTCTGACTCGGGGAGGGGGGGTACCAATCTCATGCATTTCGAGATTTCCTAACTATCAACGCCACTCTTCCTCAGCTTGCTTGTCCTGGTGCTCACGCTCAGAATGACACCGCTAAAATGAAGCATCGCCACATTGTTGAGACAGTCAACACCCTTTTTATCTACTCCCACATTCCTCCTAATTTTTGGGTTGAGGCTGTTTTCACTGTTGTCTATCTTATTAACCTGCAGTCTTCCACTTTCCTTGAAGGTCAGAGTCCTGGTAAGTTACTGTACTCTCGACCCCCACGTTATACTCATCTTTGTGTTTTTGGTTGTCGGTGTTATGTTTTTCTCCCTCCACGTAAGCACAAAATTTTTTGTTATGTCTGTTCTTTGTGCCTTTCTTGGATACAGTACTGAACACAAGGGCTATTGATGTTATGACCTTATAGCACGTCGACTTCGCATCTCACGTGATGTCATTTTTGACGAGTCTCACCCTTTCTTCGTGTCTTATGTTCACTCGACCTCATACTCATCTGTTACTCCCTCTAATGTGCAGTTTCTCACTCTTCTCATCTCCCTGCCACATGTACTCCCTTCTCTGATATGTTCGCTTCCTCTTCCCTTATCGAAGTCTACTCTGTAACCTCCTCTTACCTTGTCGCACTCTACCCTGTCACCTTCTCTTCTCTTGTCGCAGTCTACTCCTTAACCTCCTCGCTTCTCTCCTCCGTCACACACTTCTCCCTCTGATGAGTTGTCCACTTGGGACCGTGTCTCTACTCTTCCATATCACTATACTCGTCGTTCTCCTCCTATCTCCTCGCCTTCAGTGACCCCAGACTTAGTGTCTGCCTTCTCCAGCAAGTGTCATGTGGATGATCCTCATGTGCTCCGCAACCCATCTTGTGAGAGGCGTCCTCCTGGCCGTCTTAGCCTTGCTACCCTACCACTGGACCTATCTGCCCTTCCTACTACTGTCTGTTGTGCTCCTGAGCCAACTTCCAACCGTGAGGCTGCCCAAATACCTGAGTGGCATGTTGTTATATCTGCTGAGTTGGAGGCACTTGAGCACACTCGTACATGAGATCTTGTTCATCTTCCACCTGATGATGTTCTTATTACTTGCAAGTGAGTATTCAAGATCAAGACTCGCTTCGATGGTTCTGTGGAGAGGTACAAGGCTCGACTAGTTGCTCGTGATTTTCAGCAGGAGCAAGGGAGAGACTATGACGAGACCTTTGCTCCAGTCGCTCACATGAATACGGTTCGAACTCTTATTGCAGTTGCAGTTGTTCGTCATTGGTCTCTGTCACAGCTCAACGTGAAGAATGTCTTTCTTCACAGTGAACTTCAGCAGGAGGTATACATGCTTCCTACTCATGGTTTATCCTCTCCTCCAAGCCTTGTCTGCCGCTTGAGGCAAGCTCTTTATGGGCTCAAGCAAGCGCTCCACGCGTGGTTTGCACGTTTCAGCTCAGCCATTATAGCCGCTGATTTCCAGCCATGTCCACATGATCCAGCTCTGTTCGTGCACTCCTCTCGTGGTCGCACCCTTTTGTTACTTTACGTGGCTAATATGATTATCATTGGTGATGATTTTTCTCATGTGACATTCGTTAAACATCACCTTCAGCATCAGTTTCAGATGACTGACCTTGGACAGCTGAGTTACTTCTTGAGTCTTGAGATCAGCTTTACAGACCGTGAGTTTCAGCTCTCTCAGCAACGTTACACATCAAATCTCCTAGCTCGGGCTGCTCTCTTTGACTCTCGCACAGTTGACACCACTATGAAGCTCCACCTTTAGCTACGTCCAGATGATGGAGTTCCACTCTTTAATCCTACTCGCTACCGCCACCTCGTGGGGAGTCTCGTGCATCTCACCATTACTCGGCCCGACATTGCCCATGTTGTTCATGTGTTGAGCCAGTTTGTCAGTGTGTCCACCTCTGTATATTATGGTCATTTGTTGTGGCTCATGCGCTATCTTCGGGCGACAACTTCTCGTGGCCTTTTCTTCCCCAACAGTAACTTTCTACAGCTCTGTGCTTACTCAGATGCTACCTGGGCTAGTGATCATGTTGACCGTCATTCTATCACTGGGTTCTGTCTGTTCTTAAGTTCTTTACTTATTGCATGGAAGTCCAAAAAAAGACTGGTGTTTTTCATTCCAGCACTGAGGCAGACTTTCTTGCCATGACTACCACTGCTGAGGATATTATTTGGCTTTGTCGGTTTCTTGAGAACTTTGGTGTCTCTTCTCCAAATCTCACTCTTCTCTACTGTGATAACACCGGTTTCATTCAGATTATCCTAAACCCGGTGAAGCACTCTCTTTTCAAGCATATTGGGGTGGATGCTTTCTTCCTACGATGGCAACTATAGTCGTGGCACTTTTGTTCCTTCCTTTGTTCCTTCCGAGCAGATTGCAACCCCTGTGGATTGATTATGACCATACATATAATGCTTAATTTTAATTTAGGATCCAATTAATGACTATTATTCAATGCTGCTAAAAAATCTTACATATATGATTGAAATATAGAGAATACTTAGGAATTTTAACGGAAAGGAGAAGAGAAAAAAAAGCAATCTAACATGCAAATGAAGCATAAAATATATACATAGAAATGAGGTAGGGGTAAACGTACATCAAATAGAGCAGCAATGTACAAAGACCAAAAACCAACTATTTCATTCATGAGTCAACTCACATTGTATGCCCTTACTATAGGACAATGACAGGACAAGTCAACTGAATTAAATTTCTAAACCCTAAGATTAACAGTGCATCCCCTGCCCAAAAAATTCTGACGACGTGCTGAGAGCGTGGAGAGTTATAATTTTCTTAAACATTGCGAGAGCACGTTAATAGTCACCAAGTTGTTTCCATTTCATACAGTTATAGATGATGTTGAATATATTCAAGTAGTAAACTAATTTGATTTCTATCATTTGATAGAGGACCAATAAACAAACTTCCACAATTGATTGAATTAGGTATACTAAAGTCCCGCAAACTGAACAGGTCAAGCATACACCCTAGTACACGCTCCTCTGCATTGAGGAAAAGTGGTAGATTTAATGCATTTTGTATTGATTGTGTACAACTTCTAATAAGTTGGAGTGGGTACTTAATGGGGGGATACAATACAGTCAATTAATTAATTCAAATCTCATCCCTTCAAAATGGAAATTACGGATATTCTTAAGCACCAAAAGTATAGTTCACTAAATATCTAATCCCTTCAGCATCATAACAGGGGTTGTTCTCAATACTGTGCTAAGCCATAGAATACAGAGGAGAAAAGCAAGAAAAACAATAATAACTATCTAGAACACATCATAAAACAGTAATTTCATGGATAACATGCCTGAAGCAGAATCTTTCCAAGAGACATCCTCATCTGCCAACCGCTGCTAAATGATGCAACCAACCGATCAGAATCCTCCGGCGTAAACCCGAGCTCAGGCATTAACTTACTGATCTTCACATCCACAACATCAAGATGAACATCATTTGCCCTCCTCTGAAGCAGGTCCATCTCATCAAGTAATCTCCCCATTAAAGACAGATCCTCCACCGACCTCTCTAGTGCCTTCTGCACCTTCTCCAGCCTCTCGGCTATTTCCATCTCCTCCTTAAATGCGCTCAAGAACTCCTCTCTAACTGTCCTATTAAGGCATACCTCGAATTCCTGGCTCAAGAAGGAGATTTTCATGTTCTGCTTGGCCTTCACCACGTTTCCGGCATCCGGCTCTTCTAAGCCAGCAATTATCCTTAGCTGAGTAGTCTTTCCAGCACCATTAACACCGACCAATCCCACTTTTTCACCTTTCTTCACCTCCCAGCTCACGGCTTTGAGCACGGTCACTCCTTTGAAGCTCTTGCTGATATTTTCTAATTTAATCCCGGACGAGACGCTCGAATCCCCGGTGTTCGACTTTTTCTTGGGCGACCTCCTGGACTCCCCACTGGCTGAACTCTCGGAAAACAGGGATTCGATGTCCTCCGCCACCGAGTCAGGCACCCTCTCCGAGGTTTGGATGGCTACAGCCGTGGTCCTAGCCGAAACCCTAGCATGAATGTTCCCGAAGCCCGCCTTTTTCACGGAAGAAATATGAGGGCTGGGATTTACTGTGAGTGCGGAGAAGGAATGAATTCGGGACATATGCGTTGCCATCCCTTCGAGATTGAAGGTTGGACCGGGGAGGAAACTCGATCGGAGAACGATGCTCCGGAGCCCGGCGGAGATATCCATCTCCGACGAGGCGGAGAGGAATCAGCTCAAGGGTATTACAGAACAAGGAATCCTAAACGATAGGGCGACTGAATTGGGCCGGCATTAGGGTTTTTTCATGCGAAGCGGATGGACAGTGGAGAGGAAGAGTCCAGCTCAAACAACTCCAGCCTTCCAGGAGCACATATTAGATACCTTCTAATTCTGAAATAATTACGACAATTTATTGCACTGCTTAAGTCAAAGATAGAGGCAATTGTGAACCCAAATTGATTTTGGCAATTTGGCAATTTGACAATTTGTACCTCATTGTTCATCGTAATCCGAAAATATAAGAGTGATGTTATATATAAATCAATAATAACTATATACAAACATTTATTATATACAAAGCAATGCAAATAGTTTTTTGTTATACACAAACCTAATGGTTATATACAAATCAATTTAAAATAATAAAAAAAATTATTAAAGCAACAAAAAATTAAATTTAACGACAAACCATCCATATTATCTTTTCAAAAACAAATTAGTTTTATAAAAGTGCAAGGAATTTTCACATCCTCTTCCTCCTTCAATCTAAGTGATAACATTGTTTCCTAAAACAAAAAAAAACACAATTTGAACAACCTAAATTTGACTCCTATAATGAAAAATTTCAAACCAAACAATGAAAAACTCGCCTCTTGCAACTCAATGTTACTAGATCCACCAAAATCTGAAGATAAATCCACTGATTGAGGGTAATCGAATCTTGCAACTCAACGGAGTAGGACAAAATTGAGTTTACGGATGAGGGAATTTTCGGGATTGTCTAAATGAAGAAAATACACATTATTCTAAGAGAGAAGGATACACATTATTCTAAGAGAGAAGGGGGCCGACCGTGGTGACATCGTCGGTCATGAGAGGAGTTCGTCGGTCGACGCCTGTTACACGCCGGAAACAGGCGAAAGAGGGGCGGCGCGAGGTGGGGAGCAATGTTGCGGCGGATGCGGGAAAGCGGGATGCAGGAACCGGAAGACGGACGGCCCAGACCGGAAGAGTGAAATGAGGAATATGGTTAAGTTTTAGGGTTTTATTTGCTTTATGTATAGTGTTTTAAAACATTTAAAAATTTCTAAAATTTTGGTTTGCATATAGTCATTATTGGTTTGCATATAACATCACCCAAATATAATCGTACCACGTATTTTTCTTGCAGCACCCCATTTTTTTGCCGCATCCCGATATTTTTCTTAACGCACCCGAAAATATCTCCTAGTGATGTGCGTGAGACAGCTAATAGAGTAGTGTTGGACGATGATTTCTCTCAGATATTATACTTTTAGAGTACCCGAAAATATCTGCGTAGCGCTGATATCGAGTTGAGTTCAGCCCCCCCCCCCCCCCCCCCCCCCATATTGCAGGTGATTGTTCTCTTGTTCACGGGTTTATTAGCATATTTCACGCATCTCCTCTCCAACCAAGGTAAAACTTTCCTCTTCTCCCGTATTTCACTGCATTTCTGGTTTAGGTTGTTCCTCAAATCTCTGTTTTCCGTTGATCGGCATTCTGTGCTGTAATAATTGGATAAAATGCTTCCGTTAATTCTATGATGTTGAAAAGTCCACTTGATTCTTCCAATTCGAAAATCTGGAACAAAAAACTCATTTGATATATTTTCTTCATTTTTAGGTTTGGGTACCTGAAGTATTCACTGTTAATCGGAGAGCAAGGTGGCGTGAGGAAGATGCAATAGGTGGGAGTGTCGGTGCTAGTTGGGAAGATGGGAGCGGCTCGGCGAAGAGGGGGACACAGGCGCTGACAGAAGTAGCAGGCTGGAAGGAGCGCCGACTTGTTAACCGGAGATGAAAATGGCGCGAGGAAGATATCAGAGACGGGAGCAACTCGGCGAAGAGGAAGAGTGGAAGACAGGGTGCGGCTTCCACGAAATGGGGAGATGGGGTGCGAGTAAAGTTTTAGAAAAAAGTTTTTTAAAATAAAATGTGGTGCAGATAGCCATGTGAGAATGCGGTTAACAATCGTCTAGATAAATACCCTTTGTCGTCGCAGTGGCATTCATGTTATTTCTCGTTAACTTTGCGGGCCCATCAGTTCCTCTTTTTTAGCTATAATATAAATTTATTAAGGCTTCATTTGTTTTAGCGATGGCGGGTCAATCCGGCGGGTGGAAACGGAGAGTTCGAACCGGAGGGGGGAGGTGGCTGCTCCAAACGGAGCTTTTTGGGGCGTTTCTCAAGGCGGGCAGGTGGAAACAGAGCAAACGTCGCCGGAGGTTCATTTGTTTACCCTCCTTCCGGCGGCGTTTGTCCAAAACGGAGATGCGAAACGCCCAAACAAATAGAGCCTAAATTGAGAGCTTCGTGCGCGCCACATGACCTTGATGGTTTCTGACCAATAGAAACTTTCCACGTCAAATAGAGTTGTTTGCTTTGACCCTACAGCGGCCACCAGCCGCCGTTGAATGCCCACACTTTATCGTAAATTGTGGGGATGCACTTTACTCCGCCCGGATCCCACCAGCAGGCAGCAGACGTAGCAAAGAAATGCTCTTATCACAAAAAATAAGGGCGTTGCTATCCGCACCGCAGTTTTGGCTATTCGCACCACACTTTCTCCTAATACTTCGCGAATTTTGGAAATTCGTCTTGTACATGCATTTTTAAGAAAAGTGTTTAACACAAAAGTTGTAGATTTCGTCGAGATCTACAACTTTTGTCGCGAACACTTTTAATAAAAATGCATGTACAAGACGTATTTTGGAAATACGCCTACATTTCACGCCTTTTGGAAATACGTCTTGTACATTCATTTTTAGGAAAAGTGTTTAACACAAAAGTTGTAGATTTCGTCGAGATTTACAACTTTCGTCGTGAACACTTTTCCTAAAAATGCATGTACAAGACGTATTTTATAAAAACGTGAAAAATTAAGAGAAAGTGCGATGCGAATAGCCAAAACTGCAGTGCGGATAACAGCGCCCAAAAATAATGGAAAGTGTATTATTCACATAATTTAAGAATATCCGAGAATATTCTAGCAAGTGCCTCAAAACCTTAACACCCCACCTATGGGGTGCAAAAGAGTCTAGCTTGGCAAAATTTTCAAGCTTAAGGTCGAATAATCATTTCGAGCTCATTTTATCCTAATTCGAGCTCAATGTCTCCTTATCGAGCACGTGTTTCGAGCTCACAAACTCGAGTTGTTTATGAGTTTTTTTAGCTCATGAGGCTTATTTTTTTGTACATTTTAATTTTTTTTAAAAAAATCTAGAAATAAGATGCTTGGCTTGTGAGCTCGTGAACAATAATATCTAAGCTTGAGTGCAATTTTTTTTGAGCCGATTCATCGAGCTTTTGAGCTGACTCAACTCAACTTGCACCCCTAACCCTGACAATGAGCCCTAGATACTAGAAATTTCAAATTTGAATAAAATATTATTTAGAAATATATTATTTTATACATGTAAGAAAGGACAATTATATGAAATATAATTTTACGGAGATAATATTAGGAATTATCTGCATACCTAATGTGATGCTTGATATTATAAATAACGGATATCCTTGTAATTTAAAGAAGCTAATTATGTGATTTGGCAATATCTTTAAATCATATTTTTTTAATAAATAATATTTTTCTTTAAATGGTAATGTTTATATCTAATGTTTAAAGATATGACTGAGAAGTGAGTACTGACTGTTCATAAAAAAAAAACCTTCTTATGAAATGTGTGTGATAAACAGATAAAGCGATACCTTTAAATATTTAAAGGCACGTTTTATAACTAATAAATGCTGGGAAAAAGAAAATTGATGTAGTGATAAGGCCGACACGAGCTGCACTCATTAAATGTGATCCTATATGCAATGATGTGTACTGAAATTGTACAAGCTGTCCGCTAAAATTGCAAGCAAATAATTATTTATTTATTATATAATTAACAGCAGGACACTTGTCGTTTCAAACAATTAATTAATGAAGAACAAACTATTAATTTTGCTAAACGAAAGAGATGCAATTACTTTCAATCAAGCGCAGGAGTAACCCCACAAATCGCACAATGTATGAACTAGTAGCACAATAAAAATAAACATCTACCACGATATACATAGCTGAGAGTAAGCAACAATAAAAAGAAATAACTTTATACCACTATTTGCGTGTGCAGGCGGCGGCGGTTGTGGGCGGCAAGTGAATGGTGTTGGGAGTAGAGCGGGGCTGGTAATGACTCGGGCAGATAGTGGAAGACGACTGTAGAGGAGAAAATGGTCGGCTCGTAGTGGCTGACAAGGTGGGAAGAGGGGAGTGAACACTGTTTTTAATTTATGAACAGTAACTTGAAATTTATGAATAGTGTTGGCGAAATATTCTGGACATGGTTCTAACGGGAGAGGAATCGGAGGAAGGAGGCGGGAGGGAAAATAACGGCGGGTGGGGTTTCAGGCCAAGTGGGGAAGAATGATCGCAAGCTTATCGAAAGAGTGGGAAGAGGATGCGGGCGGTGTTGGGGAAGTTTTATCGAAGTCCGGCAGTGTAGTATGGGCGGTGATGGGGCGACAGGAAGAGGCCGACGGGAAGGAGGGGAAAATAGGGGCAGCGGCTTTGGGAAGTGGCGGGTTGAACCGGGGGAGGGCCGACAGGTGCAGGTTGTGATGGAGCGGGAAGAAGGGAGAGGAATGACCCTCGGCGTCGCACCAGCGGGCGGAGGCGGAGATGGCTTCCGGCGTCGCACCGGAGAAGGATCCAGGAATCGCTCCTGTCACAGACCGGCGGTTTCTACTCTCCCAAAACCTCGATCTCTCCTCCCCCAAACCGCCGGGTATAAATACCCCAAAATCCGAACCACCGCCTACAGTGAACCGTTGCCTGCATAGTACAACTCAAATAAAACCATCCCGATCGGATGGCTAGGATTGTTTGGGCCGATCGAAGGTTAAATACTTCTCAAAATAAAAAAAAACATAAAATACGAAAATGACTAGAAACGATCATCCGGACGCGACCACGGGCTCCGATCGCCCGTCTGGACAGCGGATCACCGCCTCCTGTAGGAATATACGTGCGTCGGTTGTAACGCGCAGTCAAAAATTCTCTTGAGCGAGACATTTAAAAAAACAAAAAATAGAGGTGTTGAAAAACTATTAGGATTAAAAGATGATGACATTAGAAAAATAATGAGTTGTAATATTGAAGTTACAACAAAGGAAGTATAAAATATGCTTGTGTCATTTAGGCATGAAAAATAAGGCTCAAAAATGCATCAATTAGACTAGTGCACATAATTATATGATATTGATATAGGTTATTTGCATGTAAAACAACTTCACATTTCAAGAGGATAATGATGGATCAACCTTTAAAAAATGCAGCATTTTTTTAGGTGTTTGTTTTGGACAAACTTATTGTGGATAGGTGGAAATCAATTTTACGGACGGACCAAAAAATTATAAGTGTCAACTAAATTGTTACGGGCAAATCAAAATAAAATCAAGAAGAGAAAAAAAAAACAAATTTTTTGCTCGCCGGGAGAGCTTCATTGTCTCTGAGAGGTTCCATCCGTGTCAAGATCATCCAATCATTCTCCGAGCCTCCATTACAACAATAAGATTATGCAGGTTTTGTTTTCTAGAAATCCGATTCATTTTTTGCCCATCAGGAGAGGTTAACCGTCTGTTACAGCCCAATACTATTTGAAGTCAATCATTGATCTTCATTTTTGAATGGTTTTTGTAAGAAGCACCAGGCATTTGTTCCAATTTCTAATTTTACTTTCTGAAAATGCTCTTATGTTGCAAAATTAATAACATACTGCAGTTTAATTTGGTATAAAATGATCGTGTAATTGGGTTGTAACCACAGTTTACTGCAAACATTATCAATCTGCATTCAATGTATGAGATGGTAATAGTTGGTTACATTGAAACGACTGTACTATTAATTTCCCAAACCTCCAAGTTTGCATTTGATAATATGCAAGCACAAAAATACCATCTTGGGGCTCCCCACCAAGAGGTGTTTTTGTGCATGTATGTTATGAAACTACCCAACAATTATATAAAAAGGTAGGGGAAAAAACTCTAAACACAGTTAGTATGCGCTAACTATTAAACCAAGAAAACATTTATGGCTTAATTCACCACTTTCATCATGTTAATATACAGATACGTGCTCCTTTTTAAAGTAAATCATGTACTAACTGGATATTGAACTAATGATTGCATTCATGATAACAAAAATGAATTGACCGCATTTTTGTGCATGTTGTTGTTATAGTAGTATAAATTGGAACACGTCCATGGACTAACCTGCTGTATTTACTTGTTGTTCGTGCTCATTTTGCTCCACTGCTTTCCATTAACGATATATACATGGCTGTGAGATGAAGGCTCCGATTCATGCGGTTGTAACCGTTTGACCGGTGAAAATAAGCTCCCCCCCCCCCCCCAACAGAGCCCGAACAGATTTCGAGGACTGATTTCAGCTTTCATCAAAATTTAGGGACTAAATTCAGATAAAAGTATTAAGATTGATTTATAAAAGTATTTATATGCCCCTTCAAATAACAATGAGTTGGCATTCAATTAGCAATGGACGAAATAGGCCAAACAAGAAAAGCATAACACCACAGGCGTTGACTGGTATAACTAAGTGAAACACGGCATAGTGAATGTTTCACAAGTGTGTGCATCAATCAAAAGACATGATTTTAACTTAACAATAAACTGTTGCGGGCTCCTAGCCTAGTTGTCGTCAGGGCTTTTGTCTAGTCACCTTTAAGCTGTCATTTATTATTATTGTTGCGGGCCATTTGAGGCTCCTGATAGATCGGATCTTCTGAACCGTCTTAGCCCGTCGAGCGGTCGAGCGTGCAGTCAAAAATTCACAGGATTGTGAGAGAGAGAATTGCTTACGTGGAAAACACACAATCAGGGTGAAAAACCACGCAGTCGGTTCGGTGACAACCAAACTTCCACTGTTTTTGAGTTTATACAGGCCTTTTTGAGTGAAGGAGAGGGCGACAGACCGCTCCTCGTTACACTTGGAGATATAAGAGAAGGTGAGTTGTGGGCGTGGCTGGCTTTTGTGCCCTTCTGACGATCTTGCTCCCTTTGCTCAGAGGGGAGTAGGCAAACCTTTTTGTCAAGACGGGTCTAGCGTGATGGCAATGTGTGGATCAGTCACTTGTTTCTGAGCCTTGCGGCGACAAGAGGTCGTGTGTGACTAGCGCGAGTCTATGTGCTTCTCAGCGCTCTTCTTGTCTCCGGGAAGTCACCGTTTTGTCTCCACAATCCTTGGCAGAGCTCCTTGGGAGCTATCTTGAGTGGAAGTCGTGTAGAGAGAGAAAGGAGAGAGAGTGTAGAGAGAGAAAACAAGTAGAAAGAGAAAACAAGTGGAGAGTTTAGAAAACCAGAAAAATGATCCAAATGAAGTAGAAATCCGATCTATTTATAGATTTTCATGGCGGTCCGGTAATTTTGCTCAATAACTACCGGACCGGCAAATAGGAGGGATTGAATTTGAGCACACGAATCACCATTTTTGAGAAATGATGATCCTGCCCCCGGGCCAAGAGAGGGCCCGACCACGAAGAACGGCGACCGCCCTTCCCCTTCCCGACGAGTGGTCGGGAGAGGGAGGCCGGACTTGGTGAGGCCGGCCAAGCGCGGCCCTGGCCGGGGCGGCCAATGGGTGGCCGCCCCCATTGAGGGAGGCCACACCCGAGGCTGGCCGCGGCCGCCTGCGCCGGCAGCCAAAGGGGCGGCCGGAGCCGCCGAGGCCCTCGGGGTAGCACGCGATCGGGCAGCCGCACGGAGGGGGGGGGGGGGGGGGGGGGGCGGCCTTGGGGGGGCCGGCCGGCGCACGGGATTCTGCGCGGCGATTGGGATCCCGTGCGCGGTAGTTATCGCACAGATCGTGAGTGTAGTGATTACATGCATAACTTCCCATGACGTGAGTAGGGAGAGAGGAAAACCCGAATATTTACAGGCCGATTTTTATATAAATTTGAGTCAACCCCATCAATTATAGTTTTCAGCCTTGTCTTTTAGTCATCATTAGTTGAGTCACTATTAGTGGTTAGGAGTTCGTAGTTAGGCGTTATCAATTAATAGCAAATGTGTTCAAAAATAAGCAGCCAAGAATTTAGTCTATTTCTCTCGTCTTTGTATGAGATTGTGGTAGCTCTTTTCCCCCTACGCATACCATGTGACCCTACCTAAACAGTCGTGCTTTGGTTCTGTAGTATCCTCCTCCGGCATCCGCACCTCCGGCCACTTCTCCGACTACTCTCTAAAGTTCTAGCTCTTAACAACTTGGTGCAAGACCATAACTTCCCTCAGCCTTCTCTGCAGCCACTTCCTCCAAATCAATTCTTCTTATAAAGCGTCGAAAGAGTTCACAATTCTTCTTCCAGAGAGCTTCAAGTTTGAGTTCACCAATAGCCAGTGACACCTCAAAGAGCGTCGTCGACACCTCACCAGTCACCGTGCCTGCTGCTTCGACTTCGACGCCTCATCGCGCCTACTGCTTTGATGCCTCATTACGCCTACTGCTTCGACTTCGACGCCTACTGCTTCGACTTCGACGCCTACTGCTTCGACTTCGACGCCTCATCACGACTACTGCCTTCGAGGCACCTAGCCGCTCGTCATCCGAGGGTAATTGCTCGATCGTTTCCTTGTCGCGAGACCAGCAGCACCGCCATTGCAGGGATTCCACCAGCCTCCAGACTCGCATGGATTCACGTCTCCCCATGCTTATCTAACTTCCAGCGTCGAGCTTCTTCCAACTTCGCGACATCGCGACATCCAATCTCCTGGACCTCGTTAACTCAAACTGAAGCCACGTGGCTTCTCCTTTCTCAAGGAGCTGCACAACCCTCCCTTTGCAGAGCTTTTTCCATTTTGAGGCCCATGACTCAACCAACAACCTCCTTTCAAGCGCCGAACCGAGCCCAATGCCTCCTAGTCACCTACTTTTCAAGCACAGTGAGGGACTATCACCTATTTTTTCTAGCCCAGCACCTGCCAGCTACGTGCCTTTCAAATTTATGTAATGAGGGTTAAATTAATTCAGCCCACAATCAAATTTGATGGCCTTACTCATTAACATCATCATTGGAAACTGTTATGGGTCGCAAGACACTTCCAGCATGTTATTCATATTCGTCCCCGAGAACTCAAGCCGTCCTGACACATGCTCCCTTTCTCATTCATCTTGCAACATGGGGGACTCCCAGGCTAAATGACTTAGCTTATTGCACTAATGCAGACATTTGTCGTGACTCAAACTAACGCAGAGAGGCAGCACCAAGAGTTTTTGTCACCATTCAAACCAGGCTCCATGGTATAACACTGGCCATTCAAGTCATTATAATGCCTGCCTGACCAGGCCAGTACTCATCAAGGATTTCTACCACCCCTGCTAAACAATGTGCCACCAACTTTTGTACAACTGGAAGTTCATGTCATCCCTTACACTAAGTTGGGCTTTCTCTCCTATGATGGAAAGACATCCATTAGGATAACTTACACGGTGCGAGCAATTATTGGCCACCAACAAACACCTATAGGAGAATGGATTCATTTGGCATCCTACCACCTTGATTCCGCTAAATTGAGGTTTGCTCGGCTGAATGTCGAACTACCAAGAATGCTTTCGGACGACTTCAAAAAAGTTCTGTGCATGCGTTTTGGCCACCCCATCCGCAACAATCCTCTCGACACACTACATTACGGCATATCTGGAACAATTTCAGGTTCTTCTAGCTCACATTACGATACATCCAAAGGTGCAAGTCTCCATTTTACAACAGGCTTTCAACAGACTTCGACGCCTACTGCTTCGACTTCGACGCCTCATCACGACTACTGCCTTCGAGGCACCTAGCCGCTCGTCATCCGAGGGTAATTGCTCGATCGTTTCCTTGTCGCGAGACCAGCAGCACCGCCATTGCAGGGATTCCACAGCCTCCAGACTCGCATGGATTCACGTCTCCCATGCTTATCTAACTTCCAGCGTCGAGCTTCTTCCAACTTCGCGACATCGCGACATCCAATCTCCTGGACCTCGTTAACTCAAACTGAAGCCACGTGGCTTCTCCTTTCTCAAGGAGCTGCACAACCCTCCTTTGCAGAGCTTTTTCCATTTTGAGGCCCATGACTCAACCAACAACCTCCTTTCAAGCGCCGAACCGAGCCCAATGCCTCCTAGTCACCTACTTTTCAAGCACAGTGAGGGACTATCACCTATTTTTTCTAGCCCAGCACCTGCCAGCTACGTGCCTTTCAAATTATGTAATGAGGGTTAAATTAATTCAGCCCACAATCAAATTTGATGGCCTTACTCATTAACATCATCATTGGAAACTGTTATGGGTCGCAAGACACTTCCAGCATGTTATTCATATTCGTCCCCGAGAACTCAAGCCGTCCTGACACATGCTCCCTTTCTCATTCATCTTGCAACATGGGGGACTCCCAGGCTAAATGACTTAGCTTATTGCACTAATGCAGACATTGTCGTGACTCAAACTAACGCAGAGAGGCAGCACCAAGAGTTTTTGTCACCATTCAAACCAGGCTCCATGGTATAACACTGGCCATTCAAGTCATTATAATGCCTGCCTGACCAGCCAGTACTCATCAAGGATTTCTACCACCCCTGCTAAACAATGTGCCACCAATTTGTACAACTGGAAGTTCATGTCATCCCTTACACTAAGTTGGGCTTTCTCTCCTATGATGGAAAGACATCCATTAGGATAACTTACACGGTGCGAGCAATTATTGGCCACCAACAAACACCTATAGGAGAATGGATTCATTTGGCATCCTACCACCTTGATTCGCTAAATTGAGGTTTGCTCGGCTGAATGTCGAACTACCAGAATGCTTTCGGACGACTTCAAAAAAGTTCTGTGCATGCGTTTTGGCCACCCCATCCGCAACAATCCTCTGACACACTACATTACGGCATATCTGAACAATTTCAGGTTCTTCTAGCTCACATTACGATACATCCAAAGGTGCAAGTCTCCATTTTACAACAGGCTTTCAACAGACTTCGACGCCTACTGCTTCGACTTCGACGCCTCATCACGACTACTGCCTTCGAGGCACCTAGCCGCTCGTCATCCGAGGGTAATTGCTCGATCGTTTCCTTGTCGCGAGACCAGCAGCACCGCCATTGCAGGGATTCCACCAGCCTCCAGACTCGCATGGATTCACGTCTCCCCATGCTTATCTAACTTCCAGCGTCGAGCTTCTTCCAACTTCGCGACATCGCGACATCCAATCTCCTGGACCTCGTTAACTCAAACTGAAGCCACGTGGCTTCTCCTTTCTCAAGGAGCTGCACAACCCTCCCTTTGCAGAGCTTTTTCCATTTTGAGGCCCATGACTCAACCAACAACCTCCTTTCAAGCGCCGAACCGAGCCCAATGCCTCCTAGTCACCTACTTTTCAAGCACAGTGAGGGACTATCACCTATTTTTTCTAGCCCAGCACCTGCCAGCTACGTGCCTTTCAAATTTATGTAATGAGGGTTAAATTAATTCAGCCCACAATCAAATTGATGGCCTTACTCATTAACATCATCATTGGAAATGTTATGGGTCGCAAGACACTTCCAGCATGTTATCATATTCGTCCCCGAGAACTCAAGCCGTCCTGACACATGCTCCCTTTCTCATTCATCTTGCAACATGGGGGACTCCCAGGCTAAATGACTTAGCTTATTGCACTAATGCAGACATTTGTCGTGACTCAAACTAACGCAGAGAGGCAGCACCAAGAGTTTTTGTCACCATTCAAACCAGGCTCCATGGTATAACACTGGCCATTCAAGTCATTATAATGCCTGCCTGACCAGGCCAGTACTCATCAAGGATTTCTACCACCCCTGCTAAACAATGTGCCACCAACTTTTGTACAACTGGAAGTTCATGTCATCCCTTACACTAAGTTGGGCTTTCTCTCCTATGATGGAAAGACATCCATTAGGATAACTTACACGGTGCGAGCAATTATTGGCCACCAACAAACACCTATAGGAGAATGGATTCATTTGGCATCCTACCACCTTGATTCCGCTAAATTGAGGTTTGCTCGCTGAATGTCGAACTACCAAGAATGCTTTCGGACGACTTCAAAAAAGTTCTGTGCATGCGTTTTGGCCACCCCATCCGCAACAATCCTCTCGACACACTACATTACGGCATATCTGGAACAATTTCAGGTTCTTCTAGCTCACATTACGATACATCCAAAGGTGCAAGTCTCCATTTTACAACAGGCTTTCAAGAACGCATGAAAATGAACGTCAAGTTTGAAGCCCCCCCCCCCCCCCCCCCAATATTTAGTTAATGTGATGAGCCTAACCATCTTTTGTGAGCAGCTACAGCATATGGAACGCAACAACTATTGACCCAAAAGGGGCACAGACACTCCAATAGACCAACCCCCCTGCATATGCAACGACTATCTCATGCAGCCATGTCTGAAAGACGCACAAAAAGGTTGTGTTATAACTGTGACGAGAACTACACACGTGTTCATCGTTACAAATGAGTTATATATGGAAGTAGGGGGGGAGGACTCTAATGAAGAAGGGATCGAGTGTGTTGTAAAATCCGGTACACAATGCAGACAAAGCTATAATCAACACAGGTAACAAGAACACAAATAGTCACGCAGATAAATATATCACAAATATATAAATGCAAATAAAGGAATAAAAGCAAGTGAAGAAAAGATTTGACCGTCCGGCATATACGTCATGGATGCTCCGGACACGCACGATCCACGGCGAAATATGGATCTGGACTGCAATCCACCTAGCGGACGCACAAAGTTCACTGGAAACTTCAACGTTGATGTTTGACACTCAACCCGCAGCCACCACCGAAGAGAAAGCACCATCGAGACCAATTGCACTCACGCACGCCTTCGATACCAAGCCCGCGCCACTTCTCCTCTTTCACCGGCCAAACCTAACTGATCCCAAGTCGGTGGCAACACCCTCCAACAACAATGGCGGCTAATGTCTACAAGACCGGCGCCAATCAAGATGGTAGGAAAGAGGAGAAAAATACACAAGAAAGACCTCCACGAGATCTGAAAACCTTTAGCCGCCTGCGATCCCTTCCCTCCCGAATAGGATCAGAAAATCTTTGTTCTTCTACCACAAGAAACAGGAGACGAAGCTGCTCCTCTCTGTCGTGAATAGGAGACGGGTGGCGCTCCTTGCAACCATGTCTGAAAGACGCACAAAAATGTTGTGTTATAACTGTGATGAGACGAAGCTTCTCCTCGCGAACGCACAACGGCAATTTTTTCGTGGGGATTTTTATAGCAGGTGATTGCTCCTACTGGGTTAACTCAACCCTAGATTTAAATAAAGCTGAACCGGATCCGAATTCGAGCAAATTCAAACCATCCTTTGTAAGCGGCCATCTACGAGAATTTTTATGAAAGCGTTTCATTTGCTCTCATGCAACCATGTCTGAAAGACGCACAAAAATGTTGTGTTATAACTGTGATGAGAACTGCACTCGCGTTCATCGTTGCAAATGAGTTATATATGGAAGTGGAGGACTCTACTGAAGAAGGGCTCAGGTGAACCAGACACAGAGCATTGATCTCCCTCTGAGCTAGAGGGTAAACTCATTTTGCAGGGCAGGAGTGATGTTATTGGGCTCCGAGACTAGTTGTCATCAGGGTTTCGTGCCTAGTCATCTTTAAGTTGTCTTTTTGGTCTTTTATTTATTATTAGTTCTAGCGTTACTAGTGGTTAGGAGTTAAGAGTTGGAGTATCAATTAAAAATCATTAGAGAGTCTTGTAAGTCTATATAAAAGCAAATGGAGTTGGAATGAAACAGTCAAGATTTTAGTCTATTCCCCATTGTCTTTGCATGAGATTAAGGTAACGCTATCTTCTCACTCTCTCTCTCTCTTTTCTGAGCACATCCCGCTTAGACAGTCGCGATTCGGGGTTTTTAGTATCCTCCTCCGCCAACCACACCTCCAGCCGCTTCTCAAACGACTCTCGAAGATTCTATGGTTTTTCCTGTAACATAAACAAATCAAGAGAACGCCATACCTTGGAAAAGTAATGCGGGTGAGTCAGTGAGATAGAATCCTTTGTATTAAGAAGCATCAATGTCTACGTGACAATGACAAGATTTCAAGATCGAGGCATCTCCTTGTCATCATTCTTAAACGTTTTCCTGTAAAAGCATCATGTTGCTCTTCCAGTATTTTTCTTTTTAAAAAAATAAATATTTCCGGAGCCCATTAGAACTGCATTCCCAGAATGGTAGCGAGAGTAAAAATTAGAGGAAACCAGATATGAACCTTTCATGAAAAATAAGGGTAAATTACACTCTGATTCATGTAGGTCAACCTGATTAGTCCCTGATACTATTGAGGTAAATTGTCCTTTACAAAGTACTTTTTCACTAATGAGGGCTCTGCTTAGCTTGTTATTTTCAAGTGTTTTATTAGATTGATCTTAGATAGTAGATTCAAACACCTGTATAGTGGCCACAGCGCTGTTTAAGATTCTTATCTATAAGGCCACACCAACTCCCTTTCCACCGCCTCACCTCTCCCTCCAAGTCACTCTTTGGTCTTCCCTCCCATCCCGGGAGGGTTCGGTATTCTCATGTTGAAGAAACTTTTTTTTATTTTAGCTTTGTTTTTTATGCCATTAGAATGGCTTCGTTTTCAATACAATTTTCCTAACTAAGGCTTCGTTTGGCGCGACGTTTTCGCCGGCCGTTTGGGACAAACGCCGCCGGACGGCGGGCAAACAAACGCCCTCCGGCGGCGTTTGCTCCGTTCCCCCCGCCGCCCCTGAAAAACGTGGTAAACCGCTCCGTTTCGATCCCCAGCTCCCCTCCTCCAGTTCGATCGCCGTGGGAGAAAACGCCGGATGGGTCCGCCACAGCTGCGCCAAATAAAGCATAATACTTTCAAGTTTCAATATCTCTCTCATTTTTACACCCTCTATCCATGTTAGCATTAACTACCTGATCCACAGCCACATAACGCTACAAATTATGTCCTGTGTACACCAATATCAGTTTGGGTTCGAGTAATCAAGTAAAATTGAGATAAAAATTTTGGCCCATGATTCTGTTACGTGCTCGGGATTGCGAGCGTGTGCACCGTGGGAGAGGAGGGAAGTCCTCAAGGGAGGAGGAGGGATTCCGGCGCGCTATGACGGCAGTGGCTTGAGGTATGCGAATCGGTGGAGGCGGCACAGTGAAATTGCGGTTTTCGCGATTGCGGAAACGACATAGTCAGCTAGGGCGAACCCATGGGATACAAGAACGGTAGAGAGAGAGAGAGCTAGAGAGAGGGTTCAGAAAATAAAATATGAAAATACTTCTTGCTTGTCTTGGCCACACACACACATATAAATAGTTCATAAAGTGCCCCCTCCTTGGGCTTAGACATGGATGATCGATTACGCCTACAAAAATATAAATTAGACTAGATAAATAGTTCGCGACATGCGCGACCAAGGCGTGACCGTAACATCCCCACCTTGCCCGACGACAAGCTTGCCCTCAAGCTTGGTCTGTAGTGACGGTGGGCATCGGATCTCCCGTGTCAGTGTCAGCATCCCGTTCAGAAGCCGAGTCGTCGACCTCCAACCAGAAGAGGCGCTTGCAGCGATGTCCACAGAAAAATGGCTCGTCGTAGTTGTAACAGAGGCCCTTGGCACGGCGGTCATTCATCTCCTGTGACGACAGTCGTCGAATAGTAGTTGGGCGGTCGGCTTCGCGGTCTGGGGCGAGGAGACTGACTGTGGTCGATGACATAGGCCGCGGAAGACGCTTGGACCCCTCGGTGTCCTGGTGATGTGGATGAGGGCGGTCCAAAAGTAGACGCTTCTCGCAAATGCGAGCCAAACTCATTGTCGTGGTCAGATCTGCGGGTGCCTGAAATTCTAAGTCCATGCGGAGGCGCTCATGGAGTCCCGCCGTGAAGATGGACACCTGCTGTGTCGGAAGAACGGTGGTAGTGCGAGTCAGGAGGACTTGAAACTGTTCAAGGTACTCCTCGTTCGGGCCAATCTGCCGGATGGAAATGAGATCCCCCAAGGGATTGCTGTGGAGGGGTGGCCCGAAACGGAGGGTACAGTTCACCTTGAAATCTTCCCCAGAAAAGAGTGGTTTCTCCCGTTGCAGTTGGGAAAACCAAAGTTGCGCGGGGCCCATCAGGTGAAAGGCAGCAATGCTGAGCCACTCGTCCCAAGGGGTGCGCTGTTGGGCGAAGAACTGTTCGCAGCGAGAGAGCCAAACTAAGGGGTCTTCGTGGCCGTCGAAGATTGGAAAATCCAGCCGCAAGTATCGTGGCACCCCGTTGCCGTCATGCTGCGGGGGACAAAACTCTGGCAGGGTTGGCGGAATCGGTGCTTCGCTGGAGAAAACCGTGGACGGTTGGGCCAGTCGGTTAGCCGCTAATTGGGTGGTGACGGCGGTAATGAGTGTGTTGTTGTTATCCGTGAGGAGCTTGGCGAGAGACTCAAAAATCTGCGAGAGGGAGGGCTGATCGGTCATTGCGTGAGGCAGAAGTGGTTGGTTAGCGGCGCCGGAGGGGGAGGGATGGAAGTAAAAGGTGCCGGTGGCGGAAGTAGTCTGGTAGAGGCGGCGAGCAAGGGGCCCCCGTCGAGGGAGGAGCCGAGAAGGATGCGCGGGGAAGAGGGGCCAGCGGTGAGCGGCCGGTGCGAAGCCGGGTGCGGAGGGTTTGGCTGCACTGAGGGGTCGTGCGGGCCGGAGGAGGTCGGGGAGGGGCCGGACGGGCCGCAGCTGGTCGGGAAGGGGACGTGCGGGCCGGAGTTGGTCAGGGCGGAGCTGTGCGGGCCGGAGTTATCGGGGCGGAGCTCGGCCGGGGCAGATCTGGCGTGTTGGCGGCGGGGAGGAGCGTTCCCTCTGATACCAAGTTGTTACGTGCTCAAGATTGCGAGCGCGTGCACCGGGGGAGAGGAGAGAGTCCTCAAGGGAGGAGGAGGGATTCCGGCGAGCTATGGCGGCGGCGGCTTGAGGTGTGTGAATCGGCGGAGGAGGCACAATGAAATCGCGGTTTTCGCGATTGCGGAAACGGCACAGTCAGCTAGGGCGAACCCGTGAGATACAAGCACGGTAGAGAGAGAGAGAACTATAGAGAGGGTTTAGAAAATAAAATATGAAAATACTCCTTGCTTACTCGTCTTGGCCACACAAACACATATAAATAGTTCATAAAGTGCCCCCTCCTTGGGCATGGACATGGAGGATCGATTACAAAAATATAAAATAGATTAGATAAATAGTTCGCGACATGCGCGATCAAGGCAGGACCAAGGCGGGACCGTAACAGATTCATTGTAATTTAGTCTTCATAAAGTACCTGATCATCAGTTCTCATGTACGTGGCAAAAGTACTCGGGATGAGGGAGGAGCAAAAAGGTGATACTAAACCTCTCTAAGATTTCGTTTGGTACGGCGTTTCGCCGCCTCCATTTGGAGCAAACGGCCGGCGGCGGATAAACAAACGGTCGGCGGAGGTGTTTGCTCCGTTTGCACCCGCAGCAAGGAGAAAACGACCCCGATCCGCTCCGTTTCGACCCCCACCTCTCCCCCTCCGGTTCCAAAGTGACGTTTCGACCCACCAGATGCACTCGCCACTGTCAAACAAAATATAGCCTAAATATGATATTTAAATATCAATAGTCGACCTACAACACGCATCAGGTCCCTAGGACACACGGAAAGAATGAACCTACTGCACCAAAGCATTTCATCTGGCACTAAGGTTTCATTTGGGAGAGCGGCTCCGATTGTAAAAGAAGTTGTTGTAAATGCAGGTTTGTAAATGTAGTTGTTGGAAACTGATGGCTGAAAATAGAGATTTATTTAGATAGTCTGTGTTTGCAGAACTGTTCAAAACAGAAAACTGTTTGACAAAACAACGATTACTATATTATATATATATATTTATATATATATATATATATATATATATATTATCTATCTTAACCATATATATATATATACAGATATATAATTATATATAATTAATTGCATAAGTTATATTTTATTAATTATATACATATATTTTATTATATATATACATACATATATACATACTTATGATAATAGGCATTAATGTTCTTTTAAAAATTAACCACCACAGCTCCTCTGGCACCGCCACATTAATAGGTGGATCGAATCTCCTCCGGCACCGCCACCGCTCCTCCCCAAATGCCAATTCCACTGCCCCTCGCCGGTCCCTCCCACTGCCCCTCTGACGGCGTCTTCCACCGCTTCTCCTCCCTCAAACCCCGCCGCTCCACCTCCTCAGCCGGTCTCAACTCCTCCGCGGCCAGCCCATCCTCGAAGCCCGCCGGTGTTCGCAGCCCTCCTTCAAGCTCCACGAGAGGCGGCGGGCAGAGTACTGGATGCGGATCACGGGATGCAGAGCACTGTCAGCAGGCAGAGCACGGGATGCAGAGCACTGTCAGCAGGCAAAGCACTGGATGCGCCGGAGCAATACCTGATGATGCCTCCTCCTCCAAACACGATAAACCGAAGGTTTTCCTGCGGGTTTTGTTCAGCAATTTTTTGAGCTGGGAGAAACGCCGGGCGGTTCCAATATGAGGCGGAAAAACAAATGGAAATTGAACCGGCGGTGCGTTTTAGGGAAACGGAACGCCCAAAACGGATTACCAAACGAAGCCTAAATAGTGGGACTGGAAGGTCTTGCGGGATTAAGCTATAATTCTATACAGCGATTCATCTCTAACATAGACCTCCCATGTAAGTTTGCAAAATTATAGTTTGCATGCATCTATCTATGGAAATTACAGATATCACTTCTTCTGGTTTACCTTCCATAACATGCATGCACAAAAAAAAACTCACCTGAAGCCCCCCTCCTCCCGAGGTGATTTTTCTGCGTGGATGTTAAAAAATGTAAATTCACATGAGAGGTTCTGGTAATTTCAAAAGATAGAAGGGTGCAACCTATAATTATGTAAACTCACAGGAGAAGTTTGGGCAATTAATAGTGTGTGTTGCGGAAATAGAAGAGGATGACGTCGACGTGGCGTGTATACTCTCGAAGGAGTAGACCGGCGGATAGGACTACAGCAGCATGATACGGCGTGGTCATCTTTTGTCATGTTTTATTTTACTTGTCGTATTCTCGTTATCGTTTTTGCATTTGTCGGGAGGTTATATAACTCTCGGCTCCTTGTTTTGAGATTATCTTGTATCTTGGATTTGGAAATCAATTGGAGCCTAGGGCTGACCAAGTGGAATCTTCCCCATGGAGTTTATTTCTCTCCCTACCCATAACATGGTCCGATCTAGCCTCCCCGCTTGCATGGCTTGCCGCAAGGTTTCGTCCGCTACCACCTCTTCGTCAATATCGGTGCTCGACCCAGCCCTCTCCCTTTGTCGACCGCTTCCACAGATCCAACCCTCGCTCACGCCTGCTTCGTCAACGCCCGACCAAATCATTTTCGTCTGACGCCTCCTGCGATCTGCTCAATCCCATCACTGCCAGCTTCCATCTTCCCTTCTTCAGGTCACCTGCCAGCTACTTTGACCGCAATGTCGAGCAGCCTTCTTCCTCCTAGCTCTCTTCTCCTCCAGCCATCCCATCTACGCCAGCTCCTGCCCCCCCCCCCCCCCGACAGCAGTGCTCGGCCACTTGCGCGATGACCTGACGTCCGCCTCGACGACCAAGCAAGCTCTCTCCCGTCGAATCAAGAGATTTTCCGACATTTGGAGGCCCGTGATGTCCGGCTGGACAGCCGCTCCTCTATATCACCCGCTTGGGGAGGATCCATTCTCTTTCATAGGTCAACCTGCCTCCCCGTCAACCCAACCTCTACTCACATCGCTGGCCTCGGCCCACGCGTCGCGCTCCCTCGAAGTTCCTCACTTCAACGACACTGATCCCCTGAGATGGATTGCAAAGGCAGAGTAAATCTTTGATATTCACGACACTCAGGAGGGGCAGAAGGTGTACCTTTGATGGTCCTTGCCAAGGAGAGCACCGCCCTTCACTGGGACCATTGGCTACGTTAGTCGACCCCACTCCTTTCATGGGCCGACCTAGCACAAGCGCCGGTGAAGCACTATGATCATCGGTACTCGAGCAATGCGGTGTAGAGCCTATGTGCCCTCTAAGACAACTCTTCAGTGGATGAGTACATCAACGAGTTCATCGAGCTCGTCAACCACAACCCTATACTTCCCCTAAATCTTTACCTCGACTTCTTTTTACAAGGTCTCCAACCCCACATTCGCTTCTGCATGCGCACCCATCATCCTCATGATATCTTTGATGCGATGGAGGTTGCCCGTTTGGTGGAAGCAGATTTCATGGTACGTGTGGAGGACTGCCCCCCGACTACCTCTGGTGGCTCCCTCTCCTAGCCAAGCTCGTGCGACGTACATTACTCCCCCCCCCCCCACACTTCCAGGAAGGGAACCACATCATCCAGCAGCCCTACCCAGGCCGGCCTTCCCTCCTAGGCCACCACGGGCACCCGCACACCATCGTCTTTCCACACAGGAGTACAACGATCTGCGAGGGAAGAGTTTTTCCTTTCACTGTAAGCAACCCTATTCCCCAACACACGTCTGTCTGTTGAAGGGGATGTGGGTTCTCAGGTGCACTGACGAGAACGAGGTGACGGTCGCTGATCTTGAGGCCCTGCTACTAGATGACGATCCTCCATAGGAGCCGACGTCGCTTGGCCTTCAGTGTTTGGACCTTTCATGTTCTTCTACGGGGGGCATCTCCGGACTCTACACTATGAAGCTCCAGGGACGGCTACAAGAAACACCACGAGTGTTCATGATTGACAGTGGCGCAAGCCACGACCCTCATCTCCCACAACTTTGTGACGCGCTTACAGTTGCCCTTTGACCCGATGTTGAATTTTGCAGTATTCTTCGGTGATGGTCGCTGATCGCGGACTCGAGGCCTCTGTCGCGGCCTCTCTCTGCAATTGGGTGAATATGCTGCCTCCGTAGGTTTCCTTGTTTTTCCCATGGGCAGGGTCGACGTCATTTTGGGCATCACCTGGTTGCAAACATTGGGCGACATCACCACAACTGGGTTTCCATGCGTATGACTTTCTAGCAGGCAAATCGGGCATGCACGCTGCAGGGTGATGCATCCTTACAGCGGATGCCATCTCTTTTCGCGCAACTCAGCGCACTTACTTCCCCTCTGCCCCAGTTGTCCCGCATCTTGGAAGCCTTTGCTTCAATGTTCGAGCCGTTGTCAGGCATGCCATCGTCACGCACCACCGACCATCGCATTCCACTCCAGGAGGGCTTCCAGATGATCTCAGTCCGCCCATACTGCTACGATCACATCCAGAAGGATGAGATCGAACGCTTGGTGACCTGATCGACGGCCTGATCTGGCCGATCTGACCGAGCGCGAGCCCATTTTTCATTCCGGTCCTTGACTGTAAAAAGGACGGTAGTTGGAGATTCTGTGTAGATTATCGTGAGCTTAACAAAACCACCATAGCGGACACGTATCCTATTCTAGTGATATAGGAGTTTCTAGATTAGTTGAGTAGGGATACTTATTCTTCAAGATAGACCTGCGTTCCGATTACCACCAGATCCGAGTCTGTGCAGAGGATGTTCCGAAGACAGTTTTTTGCACGCATAACAACCACTATGAATTGTTAGTTATGTCGTTCAGCCTAACCAACGCCCTGACAACCTTCCAGCCACAATGAACGGCATCCTCGGGACGGTGCTTCGTAAGTATTTTCTGATTTTCTTTGACGACATGCTTGTTTACAACTTGACGTGACAGGATCACCTACGCCACCTGGAAGCCACCCTGGGGACCCTGCGACAACATTCATTGGTCGCCAATCTAAAGAAATGTGTGTTTGCTCAACGTGAGGTCTCCTACCTGGGCCATACTGCCTCTGCACAGGGCGTGGCAATAGGCCGTGGCAATGGACCCAGACAAGGTCGCGACAGTTCTACAGTGGCCGCCATCGCACTCCTTACATGAGGTCCGAGGTTTCCTCGGCTTGACCGATTACTACCGTCGTTTTATCTGCGAATACAACAAGCTGACATTTCCTGTCACACGTCTTTTGCGCAAGACAACCAACCCGATCTTTCAATGGTCCCCTGCGACAGTTACCGCCTTCACAGTCCTACAGCAGGCCTTGATGACGGCCCCAATTCTATCCATGCCAGATTTCACTCAGCCTTTCATTGTGGAGTGTAATGATTCCGGCTCAGGTATCAGCGTGGTGCTTACGCAGGTCGGGCGGCCTATCGCATACTTCAGTCGTTCTTTCTCTTCTACCATTTGGTCCCGCTCAACATACGAGAACGAGTTGATGTCACTCGTTTTGGCGGTTCAGCATTGGCGAACATATCTCTTGGGGAGGTACTTCATCGTCTGAATAGATCATCACGGTCTTTGGTACATTCTTAGCTAGAAAATTACCACCCCGTCACAATAGCTTGGGTGGTAAAGTTTTTGGGCGATGACTTTATGGTTGAATTCCATTCATGCAAGCCAAACTTAGCGGTGGACACCTATCCCGTCAGACAGCGTCCGCGGAGTTAACAGCCATATCACGCTCGGTTTAGCAGGAGATTGAGTCTTTATAGAGGGAGATGGAGACTGATCCGACCTCGGGAGCCATCATAGAGCGCTTACAAACAGATGTTGACGCCTGATCCTCATACACCCTCCTTCGAGGTCATTTGTTCTATTGAGGCTGGTTGGTCATTTCATCATCTTCCGCCAGCATTCTGCGGTTTCTGACTGAGTTCCATACTACGCCGAAAGTGGGCCATTATGGAGCATTTCGTACTTAACGCCGCCTCACAGCAACACTCTATTGGTAGGGAATGATGCGACACGTGGAGGAATTCTTGGGAGCAGGCCTTGTTCGCCAGCGCTCGAAGTACGGGGTCGCCTTCCCAGGAGCCCTTCTGTAGTCTTTACCCATTGCCGACCTCATAGAGGACTTGGAGATGGATTTCATTATGCTCCTCCCTCGATCCGCAGGGAATGATTGCATCCTTGTGGTGGTAGACCGACTATCCAAATACAGACACTTAATACCCCGCACCACCCATTTATAGCTCCAACAGTGGACGAGGCATTCATTTCCGGTATGGACTTACGACACGGCTACACATGTTCCATCGTCAGCGATCGTAATCTATTCTTTAAGAGTTTCTTCTTGCGGGAGTTTTCAAACTCCAAGGCACGCAGCTACGAATGAGTTATACCTACCACCCACAGACGGACGGGCGGTCTGAGGTTACGAACCGCTACTTGGAGAGCTGTTTGCGCTGTTTCACCTATGACCGCCCCCGTGAATGGAGCAGATAGTTGTAGTGGGCCGAGTTCTCTTACAACAGCTCCGTCCATTATTCGGCTGGCATGACCCCCTTACAGGTCGTCTATGGCCACCCACCATGATTCAACACCTTCCGGAAGAATACCTTGTTGGGGCAGCGCACACTCAGCGCTTGGACAGGGATGAGATTCTCAGGATCTTGAAGACCCACCTCCAGTGAGCCCAACAGAAGATAATCCACCATGCGAACAAGCGTTAGAGGGATGTCCAGTTTCAAGTAGGGGATGAGGTATTCGTCAAGCTTTGAACCTACCGCCAAACTTCAGTGGTGACTCGCCCTCATCCCAAGTTAGTTGCTCGCTTCTACGATCCGCTCAAGGTGATCGCCCGCATCCGCGAGGTGCCATACCGCCACCACCTCCCCGCCCATAGTCGCATTCATCCAGTCTTCCACGTGTCCTAGCTCAAGCGAGTGGTAGGAGACCACTCGATCAAGGAGACCCTCCCACCGGAAATTGCATCTGACGGCTCTACCGTTTATCTTCTTGAGGCGATCTTAGACCACAAATTCGTCACCATGGAGGGTCGGATCTGGAAAAAGGTTTTGGTCGTATGGCGACATCGCCCCCACTCTGATGCAACGTGGCTAGACTAAGACATCTTTCGCCACCAGTTTCCGAAATATTGTCTTGAGAACAAGACAAATTTTCCATATGGGGGGATTGTTGCAAACATAAAGGAGGATGTCCTAGAGGAATGAGCATCGTCGACGTGGCACGATACTCTCGAAGGAGTAGTCCGGCGGATAAGACTACAACAACATGATACAATGTGGTCGTCTTTTGTTATGTTCTATTTTACTTGTCGTATTCTTGTTATCATTTTTGCATTTGCCGGCAGGGATTATATAACTCCCGGCTCCTTGTTTTGGGATTATCTTGTATCTTGGATTTTGAAATCAATTGAAACCTAGGGCTGGCCAAGTGGGATCTTCCACTTGGAATTCATCTCTCTCCCCGCCCGTAGCACTGTGTCAGAGGGGACAACGGTAACGGTTTGAACACAATAATAAGAAAAATATTAGCATTTGGGAAGCTATGGTTTGATGCTATTTTCTCGAAATAGCGTTTTGTCAACAACAACATCCAAGTGTTAGATCACAAACACCTAGACCCCCTAAAACAAAATTTGAGACAGAAACACTACAGTAAAGGTTCCAATTTGATACAAACCACAAAAACAAAGGATGCAATGGAACAAAAAAAATATATGAAATCGAGAGATAAGCTCCAACCAAATCTTGAGGGTTGGTAACCTAAAAGATTCTTCTTCGAGTTATAAATAGAACTTCCAAAATAACTCCACTAACCTAGCCTCATTTTTTGAGGAAAAGACATTCCTTTTAAGATAAATGAATGGCATAATATTTAATACAGTTATGAATAATTAATAAACAAGAAAAAAAGATTTTTGTATATCTTCTCTCGACGTAAAGGGTTGTCAAATGAGCATATATGTATATGTCAAGTGTGTATATTTTTATCAATACATCCCTCCTAAAGTCCACCTTTCCTCCAATATGAGCTAGGGAAATTATTGCATGATTCTGCGCTCCAATGTGGTGAGAAGCCGACAAAATTTATACGAATCCCAAAGTGTCTTACAGTTGGTTTGTCAAGTTATCAAGGTTAGGGGCGGTGATACCATAACACTTTCAAATGCTTGAAAATTTGGCTTGTCCCCAAAGCAGGGTGAAGAGAAACGTAAGTAGTTCACAGTCAATCAAATATGAACGATGAGTATGCTCAACGGTATTACCCGAGATGTGCGATGGAAATGATTTGAATGAGATGCGCTAATGCAGTAGAAGAAAAGGCAAGGAAGATGCACCAAGAGTCATTTTGATCACAATGGTGGTCTAAATGAACTATTCATAATCCTTAATTATGTCAGTGACACTAATATTCCAGATGAGGAGAAGTGGACATCGTCGGGCACAATACTAGTGCTTGTAAAGGATTTGGGATGCCATGGGAACTATGTCGTGGATGGTCGATTGGTTTCGAAGCAATTAGTGACAGAGAAATTTTGATGCGGTGATAAAGGCATAATTTGAAGAATGCGGGAAGATGAGGACGGGCAGATTCGTCATAGAGTGGATTGTGGTAGTGAATAAGTTGGAGTAGGATGGATTTATAAGTGAGGGATGAGTGGCTGGGTCAACTTGGGTAGTGGGTAATTTTGAAGTGATTGTGTTAAATATTATAAGAAAAAGGACTAGTGGAGGTTGGGTGAGCTTGCAGGTATGTTGGCTCATGGGTTGGTTTTAGGGGGGTGTAAAAGGGATTGGAATTGGACTTGGCAGTATTTGAGAAGGGAAAATAGTAATGGTTAGGGCGTTGAATTGGAATTGGTGTGAAAAGGCATTTTCAATAAAAGAGAAGGTGGGGAGCAGTCTTTTGTAAGGCCCAAAGGGAAAGACAACAAGAGTAGATGAATAGTTAGAGGCTGAGCCCGGGTGCTCGATTTTGTGGAATCATCAAGACATTAGTTGATGGAACAAGCTCAATGGGAAGGTACAAAAAAATGGGTCGTCGAGAATCAAAATGGGAAAAAAGCAACCGGAATTGTGTAGATGTCAAAAATGCAATTATGGTGAGCTCAACCTCGAAGAGTTGATTTCTGGAGCCATGAGAGACGCAGGAGTTGACAAAAAGTTGGGTGTTGTTTCTGTGGGATAGAATAGGGGAGACGTAATTGTGGGGGGCCATAATAGATATGGCTAGGGTCATAGGAGGAGCTGCATGGAGGGTTGTTGTGCAAGGAGCGGATAGTATGTCAACAGATAGAGTGTATGATGGGTGGAGCTAGGACTGCTTCGATGACAAATATGGGTAGTTGATGTCAGCTTAAAATATGTTGGGAATAAGAGGCAGCGAAGAAGGCGGCGGTAGAGTGGGACAGAAGAAGGGTAAGTGATTGTTGTCGTCTAAGAGATTGACGAGGTAGCAGTCGAGAGGAGACATCAACGAAGGAAATGGGATGGTGATTTTGTCATGAGTGTGAGTGGCGAGGGAGGTGTAGTCTAGGGAAACAAGATAATGTGGGATAGTTGTTGATTGGTGGTAGAAAAGGTTGATGAGGCAGTTGTGACAAGGATGATACAGATTGGGAGCTTGAAGGTGGAAAGGGTAGAGGGATTTATTGATCTGGATTGCTATCGGCGGTCGGATAAGAAGTGGTTGTGGTTGGAAAGGTCGTCGGAGGAGCTGCTGGAAGGGACGAAGGGGAGTGCCTAGAAAGATGAGAATTACACCATGAGGCTATGAAGGTGCACATCGGCGCTTTGATGTCAGCGATGGTAATGTAGAGGAGATCGTGGATGACGTGTAAAGCGAGGTGACCTTGGAAGTCATGTCGAGGGAGGAGGATGTTGGACCACAAAAAGGGATACAAACTCGATCGTCATGCTCCTGCTAAACTCTTGAGGATTGACTTCCCTAAAGGGTACCCCTCTTCTGAGTGATTTACAACATAGAACTTCCAAGATAACTCCAATTAACCTGGGTCACCCATTATAGGAAGAAGAGACGCATCTATTAAGACAAAATGATGACATAACATTTATACAATTAATACTAAAGGATAAAATAAGGAAAACACGCATTCCTCCCTCGGTCATCGAGGTTGACCTCTCCTCTGACAACGAGGCCAACAACCCCATCCGTGGCGGCATGTTTTCTCTGTTATCTCTGACATCCAAATCTCCTGCAACATCTTCCAGCTCTATTTCTGATTCACATGTACATCGTTGTCAAACAGTTAAACAATATCGGGCTTCAGATATCTCATATTATACTCTTTTAGCCATATCGAAATCCCGGTTAACTCAATCAAAGTCCATGTATCTTTGTTTGTGTTTCTTTGGAGCATCTTGTTCTGAAAGAAACACTGATAGGTTGGACCAGAAACTCGTTAGATAGAAAATATTGTGTAAATTCTTTGTACAGATCTGGACCCCGATAGGCTAGACTGGGATCTTGTTTTATGCAGAAGGATTTTTCAATTGTACTCTTCTTTCGTGTTTGCTCCGTTGTGGATATGATCATTTCCTCAGACAATTACTCTAATATTTCTCTAAAACTATCTTCCCCTTCAACATATGAGCCTCATCAAGAGCTCTTTGTATTGTCACCCTCACATTCACTGGATGGGGGCAAATATCCGTAATATCACCTCCTTTCATTGTGCTCTTCAAAGGAGCTGACAACTCCATCATATGACTTGGAGATCTTTTGAATAGTGGCTACGTGATGATGGATGTATTCAACTGTGGATATTGAATTCCATGGGAAAGTGTCAAATAATCTGGTTATGGATATAAGCATGCCAAAATAATATGGCATGAGCCATAGGACTAAATTTTTCATTCAAATTCCATTATCAAAATATTCGACCAGTGTACTAGAGCCATTAACTTCAAGAGACTTAAAGAATGTTTAACAATTTTCGCCAACTTCTTTTTCTTGAGGTATGGTTGAATTCAAATACTATCATCTTCTTGAGGTAGCCCGGTCATTAATTTTTTAAACATGTCATCATTTCAGCTTCATATTTGCACTTACGCTTAGAACCCCGTGTCTTTGTTTCTCATTTTACACATCCGATTTCATCATCTTTCCCTCTACCCCACATTTTCTTCTCACATATCGTGTGTTTGATTGCGTCTGTTATATCCACTATTTCTTGCAGATATGATTAGACCTTGTGCGGATAAATTATATTTGTTGGGCTATATAGGAGTAAAAAGGAATGTATGTTATTCATTAAATAGCCAGGGATTGGACTTTTTGCATATGTGATGTTTCTTGAGGATCGACCGTTCTTTACTACCACCTCCGCATTTGCTCCTCTTGTGTGAACCTTCCTATAACACCTTTCGACGAGGCTCACATTCTTTATTAACAAGCTCCACAAACATTTTTCATCCAATTATGTCTTCTTGTACCCCAACCCCAACTCCGTCCAAAACTCCATCTTCAAATACTCCCCTTCCAAATCATTCCCTATCAGTAGCTCGCCACTTATAAAATACTTTACCCATCAATTTGCTTGACTCTTGACTGTCTTTTACAGTTGATACTCTAGCACCAAAGAACTTCTTGTTGCTCTCACAACGTAAACTTTTGTGTCCTGCTCTTCCTTTTTGATTTTTATTTCCTTTAATTGATTGGCTCCCTCAAGGGTTTGTTTGATCTCTTTTTATCATTACCACTCCCTCATGTATCCATGATGCATTACAACATTCGGGGTGATGTGCGTAAATAGATAAGAACATGCAAGCCCTCTAAGCCAATCATAATATAACCTACTATCTTTATAACCAAGCCACTCTCATGCTTGTTGTCATTAGATGTTTAATGAAAGTGTGAAACACAAGTCGGACGGTTGAACACCTCAAAGCACATCTACTGTGCCATTGATTTATTCAATAACAGGGAGTAAATAAAGATGATATCTTCTCTCTGGTTGTGAAATTGAACATCGTTCAGGTAGGAAAGTAAGCAAGGGAGATGACATCATCGAGAATGTTGTGGAGGGGGAATGGGTTGTCGAGATGGTGGAGACGAAAAAGGAGAAGATGGTGGAGAGGGGGAGGAGGAAAGCATTAATGAGGTCATCATAAGCTATTCATATAAATAGAAGCTCTGGTCCTATTGGTTGTTGGTGGTGAAGAAAAGTTCCGAATGGATCTCTTTCATAAACATAAGAAAAGTCCAAAATAGATCTCGTACAAAGGCAAAACCTTCTCCTAAGAAAAGGTAAACGTTGTACAACCCATATTTGTTGAGGAGAGACCCCACCAAGGCCAGGTCAGCACAAATCGAAGTCAACAAGTCAAGATGGAGGTCAGGGTCAACGCGCCAACATACCGAAGGTCTGAGCAAGTATGACGAGCTTCCCTCGCATACTCGTCAATAGGCGAGTTGCTCGCCCAGCCGTGCGAGCTCCTCCAGGAAGTCGCCTAGTCGCCGAGGGGTGGTGGGGTATAAATACCTCCCCCCCTCAGGATTTCCCTATAAATAGGGTCCCAGGGGTACGACGTGAGACACGAAAAATCCTGGCAAGGATCTCGCGAGCTCTACCTTTTTGATACTGGCTGAGCCTTTGGATTCTTTTCCTTAGAGATCAGGTCGCGACCTCGCGACTTTGTTACCAGCTAGTCTCCCTCAGCAATATTGGTTGTGGAGGGGTTGTTTCTTTCAAGCATCCGGGTACGTGGTGGGACCTTCCTGCCGCAGCATCTGGGGTCATGTTTGTTGCTTTTTTTCATCCAAGTCACTTGGGCTATCTAGCCTTGCTGCGAGGCCAGTAACTTTAGACTGCCTTGATCCTATTTCTGAGAACTTTCCTGGCTAAAACACTTGGTGCGGTGAGCGTGGATAACGACCAAGGAGGAAAGTTTCGTGGTTTGGCGAGATGGTGAATGGTGGCGAGCATGAAGAGTTAGTCGGCAACTCGGCGGTGCTGGTAACCCCGCGCGAGGTAGCGAGTTCGCGACTGTAGCGGCATTTGAGGACTTCGCCCAGAGGATTGAGAGGACCTTACTCGCCGGGCTTTCTCATCGCCCTGATGTCACGGCGGCCTCTCCCCGTCGCGTGACACCGTAGGATGAAGAAGCTCTGCCAAGGCGAGCGGGGAAGGAGCCCGCTTGGGCGAGAGAGGAGCGACCGGTGAAGTCGCGGCTTTATCCGACAGGTAGCCAGGGGATTAGATTCCGAGATCCAGAGCCGCCGGCGAGGTATCACGGTGCTCGCCAGTGGAGCGAGTATGATGAGTCTAGCGAGGATGAAACTTGTCATCGCCAGGGAGGGAGGAGCCCCTTCTCTGACGAGATCCTCGCGGCCCCAGTTCCTAGGGGGTTTAGAGAGTCTGTCCTCACCTACTACTCTGGCAAAGATGACCCGGTCAGGCATCTCCAATGGTTTGAGGACGTGGTGTTGATCCGCAACATGTCTGACACCTTCAAATGTAGATTCTTCTCCATCACCTTCAAGGAAACGCAAGGGACTGGTTCCATCAGTTGCCAGCAGGTTCCATTTACTGCTTCGCCGATCTGCGTCTGGGCCTCATGGCGAGGTTCGCGACATCTAAGAGAGGAAGAAGGAGGCAACGACCCTCTTCAAGATTACCCAAGGACAGCACGAGAGTTTGGGTCACTACATCGATCGCTTTCAGGAGGAGGTCTTAGAGGTGGAGGAGGTGGACGGTTTCACTTTGATGCTGGCCCACAAGTTCGGTTTGAAGCAAGGCTATTCAGCATAGAGATGGGGACCAAACCACCGAGATCCTTCAAAGAAATGGTGGAAAGGGTGAATACGTTCATCTAGGGAGAAGAGAAGAACAAGGACTTCTGGCGCGGCTGGACGGGGATAAGCCGTTGGGAAAAGGAAGAGGAAGACCTTCAGATGCAAGAGGTGGAAGGCTGTCGGAAAGATGGGACGAGAGGAGAAAGGAAGAACCATGGAAGGAGGAGCCAAGGAGAAGAGAGTCGAGGAAAGAGGAACTGAGGGAAGAGCCCGGGAGGGCAGAGGAGCGGAGGAGGTGGGAAAGGCCTCGAAGAGATGAAGAAAGGAGGCCCGCGAAGGCTCTGGCAAGGAGAGGAGAAGAAAGGCGATTCCAATACCCCAAGAATCGTCCCCAGTGGAGGTCACCGGTTCGGCCACGTTTCCAGCCGGAGGAGAGGAGGAACGGCACCGGCAAGAGGGAGGTCGAGGAGGAGAGAGGAGAGAAGCGATGGCCACTGCCCGTCTGGGGAACAAGCGTCGCCGGAGGGAGCAACGGGCGATGCATCAGGAGGCGGAGATTCTCCTCTACTGCGATATTCATCGGGTAGAGGGGCATGGGACATTAGCCTGTCAGGAGTTCTGGGAAGCAAGGAGGAGGTTGGAGGCTGGAGTAGCAGAGAGGAAGCAGCAGAGGCAGGAGGCCCCGGTGGGGCAAGTGGTGTATCAGGCTACAGCAAGGATGAGGAATGAGGATCGTGTCGACTTGGGAGGTCGCGGAGAGGGATTCACGGCCAAGGAGTTGGGCAGGTCGGCGTGATCAACGACGGGGCCGGACTCGGAGCTTCCGCAAGGGTAGTCTCCACCAGATTATCGGAAGAGCGTCGCCTCGCTGAGCGTCGCCTCGCCTCGATGCGCAGAACCCGCCGCCGTTAGAAGAGATCACCGTCTCTGAGGAGGACATGCTAGGGAACGAAAATCTCTTCCATGATGCCCTGGTCATTCAAGCGGCCTCCATAGAGGACTTCACCGTCGACCGAATTCTGGTGGACAACGGGCGTTCGGTGAATGTGATTTTCAAAAGAATCTTCGTCGGGCTTCAGGCGGAAGCTTCCAGAGTCCAAGCTGCGGAAGGACCCCTCTTTGGCTTCTCGGGAGAGGAGGAGGAGGTGGAAGGAGGGGTGGACCTTCTCGTCACCCTGGGCGAACCTCAATCCGACGCTTCGTCATCGTCGACGCGCAAACCAAGCTGTTATAGCACCATCTTTGGACGTCCTCTCATCAACTACTTCAAAGCAGTTCCTTCTTCCTACCATCAATGCCTAAAATACTGCCGGGGAGATGTCCAAGTAAGGATCAGGGACGATCCGAGAGCCGCCAGGGAATGCTAACCTGAATGTTGTCAGCCCATCAGCTGGATGGAGAAAAGATGCAGAGAAAGTTGGAGAAGATACTGTAGAGAGAAGAGGATCTGCGTGGTTGTTGAGGATGTTAGAGGAACTGGAAGTAATCTCCCGGAAAGGGGAGCCGGGTTTT